>JZKD02S1673086.1:399841-411937 GCA_000966675.3 Picea glauca
TATAACTTCCTCTTCTTTCTCTCACAGTCTCCTCTCTCAGAATACAATACTCGCCAACATACATAGCCGCAATACATTTCCCTCATAAAAGAGGGTTGCCTTCTAGGGAAAAAAATCCTAACATAATATCTATCGTTAGCTCTGCGACCTTATAATGAACGGTCCAGATTTACAATGAAATTACAATATACTTTTACAAGGAAATTTTTTCTTCAGGGGCTTCGCCCCCAAACCCCCGCTGGGGGGCCGTTTTTTCCCAGACCCCCCAACCAGGGGGATAGCCCCCCCGGACGTTGCAGAGGGGGTACCCCCCCTCTGCACTCCCCTACGTGGAAGAGTGTACATACTTCTGGGGTGTAAATACTTCATGGGGTATAAGCACGGCTGAAAGTAAAATACCTCTAAATCAGGAAGATAATTAGCTCCACAACCAACAATTAATATCCTTCTGGCTACGTTTCCTTCCAGTGGTTAGATTTAATGAAGGAGGTGTGGGCCCATAAGCTGTTAGAATATAAGTGGATGTGCTCATTTTACCATTGAAAATATCTCTATTGTCACCCAACCATAGGTCGAAGCCACCCTCCGAGCACCTTAACCTTGACAGATAATCACTCTGAAAGCAAACCATAGGCTAGATATCCAAACAAAGGGTAGAGCACCTTTCCCCAAGGATAGTGCACCAACAAGAGCTGATCAGATAGTCCAAAACCTAGATAAGAGATATTCCAAGACAAAACGTAACTGCTAGTTGTAGCAACTGCATCGGTAGCTCTCCTCTAAACCTGTGCACAAAACTGGGCACTGCAGTGTGCACAAGTGCTACTCTACAATTATGAGATTGCCTGCCAGAATGAGAATTGGCCTCCTGTATTTATACTAATTCTGGCTAACTACTTGGGCCAACTTCTCATTCTGGTTATCTGTCTATTTAGTATATATTATTATTTCTTGTTGACTTCTTCTCTTGGAGGCTAATAATCTCTTCTTGAGACGACAAGTCTTCTAGGGTTATTAGCCAACTCATTAGGGTTTCTTCTTGCTTTTCAGAGTAATCTATCCTCATCGGTTTTACATGTGGAGGTAAATACCTCCCGTAGCTACCATAATATCAACACTTGGATTGATAAACATTTTTGACCTGACGAATAATTAGTTCAACATCTCCAAATACTATTATCTCTTCAATATCCATGTCTTTCGCAAGCCTTAAGCCCAAAACACGAACTTCATATTCTACCATATTATTGGTAGCTTCAAATTCTAGTTTATAGGACAAAGGTATGGCATCTTGACAAGGTGACACAAAAATTACTCCGACACCAATACCTTCCCTAGAAGAGGTTCTTTCAAAGAACATCTTCCACACATAAGTAGTTGGGGGAGGTATTTCGCAAAAAGAAATGGATTGATTTTTTATTTTGAGAGGAGCTTCAGGTGTATCAGTGAGCTGTAACAAACTAGATCCCAAATCAGTGTCGAGTGAAAATATGGGATAATTGGTGGGGTCTACTTCATCACTAATAATGTAGGCCAACTAAGCTTCTTTGTACAGTCTCCTATGTTTCCCTCCAAAGACTAGAATGGTAGCATATGTGAGGTCCATCTGCAAGGTTCCCCCAAGTATTTTTATCCAAGATCTTGACAAGAGCATGCCAAACTTGGGAGGGACATTTTCCACCACAATATCCATGACCACACTTTTCATGGGCAACTGAAACAAGGTCACAACCAGATCTTTAATGACCCCAAGACATTGCACCCTCCTTGAATCAAAAGAATACAAATCATGATAAGCTTTTGTGACTTCTAATCCAAGCTCTTCCATGACAGTTTTTGGGCATGAGATTATGAGATGCCCCTGAGTCCATCAAGAAGTTATGAAATACCTTATCATGTATGTTCAGGGATGTATAGAAGGGAGGGGATGAATCATCTCTATCTTCTACCATAGGGCCTAGGATGATTTCTATCTTTTCATCTTGGAGATTTATTAAGTCTGTGGAATGGCAAGACGGCTCAGACTGCAACAACTGAGAGAGGGATTTTTTGAAATCTTCATGCTTGAATAGCTCTGAAAGGGGCACACGGATTCTAATTTTATGAATTTCGTGCTCAAAACTAAAAGAAGGAGGGGGATTCAGAATTTCTCTCACCTCTAGGACATGTTCTTTGGGTAGTGGTGAGGAGTTTTGAGCGTTATTTTCTCTGTTGTTGTTTGTTTCATCTTTGATAGGATTCTCTACTCTGGAAGGTTGACCGAGGATGCCAGACTTCCCTTGTTTCTTCCTAGACCTAATATTGTATTTATTGGGACTGCTATTGGCCTTCTCACCCTTACTTAGCTCATTTATTTGACTATTCATGAGGGATTCCTCATATGAAAATTGATTCAAATGGGGAAATGGGGAGGTGTCTCTAAGACAATAGATTTCAGGATCAAGCTCTTCTTCCTTCCTTTCTCCATCATCAACCAGGTTATTTTGGAGAGGGTTTTGGATTTTCTGATCATCCCTATCTATTTTTTTGGGATCTCTCAGGAGTATTTGAGGGGCGTTGTTTGGTCTTCTGAAGCTGGCTCTTTTGTTGGAATTTTGGACACTCTTATAACCTTATTTTCCTTTGAATTACATCTTCTCCATTTCTATATACATGGTCTTCACCATCTTGGTCAATTATTCTACTAGAGGGTGAGATGTAGAAGAACCAGAGGTTGAGGCTTCGGATCTTCCCCTACCTCTGTCTCTGTCAGATTTATTCCTTAGTCTGTCAACTACTAACACATTGGATTCTACCTCTAGGACTACATATTTCATATGAGCCAGGGAAGTAGCTCTTCTTTCTCTCAAAGGGAGGCAAAAATCGGGGTCAAAATCACTAGCATAAGTGATTTTGGCAGAGTCTTATGTAGGCTTTATCTCAACAGGGTTCTTATTGTACATTTTGTTGAATATTTTGGAGAAGTTAGAGACATATTCTCCCTCCTTTCTCTTTAGGGACCCAAACTCTGTTGTATAATACATAAAGTCTTTTTTATCCCCCCATTGCCTCAGGAAAACATCATCTAGGGCCTCAATCCCAGTAATGGATCCAGGGGTCAACCCTGTAAACCATTTCCTAGCCTTGCCATCAAGGCTCTGGAAAAAGACTCTCATCCAGACATACTCATTTTCAATATTCAGATTGTCTTCATAACTTTAGAAGGAAACAAGGTATTCTTCAATAGTTATTTCTTCCTCTCTTGTGAACTTGTGCATATACTTTAGGTAATCTCCAACAGGGAGAGAATTCATTGGCTGAGGTAGGACCAGAGGGGCATATCTTGCAGCCACTATGGAATCCATTTTGTTTCTAGGAGGATTAGCATCCGCCATAGGGATAATAGGTGGAGGAGAAATAGGAGGGGAAGGGGATCGAACATGGGAGACTGGAAGTGATCTTCCAGGAGGGAAAGGAAACAACAAATTATTTGAAGGAAAAGATGTTGGACTTGAGGGAACAAAGGTTTCAATTTCTGTAGTAGCAACAACAGTAATAGGAGGAGGGGTGGTAAATCCCGAGGTAGGAAAATATCCCAAGGTGTTGGGCCTAAACCATAATACAAATTCAGGGGAGAGGGGAGTGACAATGATTTCTCCCTCCAATCCTAGACTAGGATGGGAAAATTCAACAGGAACACTCCCAAAATTGGAAGTTCGGGAAACTCTAATAGAAGGTATAACCGTAGAATGAGATGCATAAATTGGACTTCCTATATGAGGATAATGGAAATCATCAGAAATACCTGGTTCAACAGTAGAAGTACCTTCTCGAAGGGCCCTTCCCTTTCTGACAATTTTCTTTAGGTCATCTTCAGGTGTTGCCAAAGGAAACTGAAGAGTAGACCTCATGTTTCTGCCTCTAGAAGCCATAGCTGAAACAATGGAGTCGCCAATGGATTCACCACAGTGGATTTGTCAGGTGCAAAGTTGCAATATTTGATGTACTAAGTTCTGTTGCACCTTCATAAATAGTAAGCTTTGTCATCGAATCCCAGGGAAAATCTTCAATTTTGTCCTCGGAAACGACATCATAAATGTTAGCACCAGAAGTCACCTCTAGATTGTGGCAGAGGTAAGCCCGATACCCATCAAAATTTTATGTCATAGGTTTGTTATAAAAAGGTCAAATGGGTGCGGTCTCAAGAAAATATCGTCTTAACTCAGAAAACTGCACTGATATGCATAAGGAGGTGAGGTCTTGGTTTAACTTCAGTCTGTAGGTTGTAGTAAAGGTGAGTAGGAGGAAGACTTTGGTGAGAAAAATGTATAGGTCTGCCATGGACATCGAGTCTTCCAACATCCCAAAGATGAAAAACTCAAACTCAAGATCTTTTTGAATTCAAATCTTAAAGAAACTAAAAGGAATTATAACAACATTATTGTTGCGTCCCTTTCATCACCTAAATGAGCAAGATAAGGATGCTTACAAGTCCAGTTGGGTTAGCTAGAAAAGACAATAGTGAATGCAAGAGTTAGAGACATCAAGCATAAGAAATAAGCAAATAAATAAGCAAAGAAATAAGCTAATAACAATAAAAGAAACTAAATTAGAGTGCATAAGAAAAATAGAACAAAAATTAAACACCATTCATGCCACCAATGGATAAGTTGTATTAGTGGGAAAAAACCAAAGATAAGGAGAGACTTATGGGTCCCCTCTTCCTCCAAGGGAGGGCTCTTGAACCCCCAATGATTGGGCTCTTCTTACAAGTAACAAACTAAAAGGAAATGGTGAAGAAAATCCAAAGCACATTCATTCAAGAGGTGATATGAATGGCTAAATGAAATGATTCTTGTATTCTCTTGATGAGGAAAGAGGATCCTTCAAGAGAATATAGGAAGCATAACAATACAAATGAATTCCTTGAAAATATAGTGCACCCATGGCCTCTTTTTATAGAAAAGCTTTGAGCCATTATTCAACTAGTCTTTGGTGTGAACAAGGGGCTCTTTAGGTCACCCCTTAGGTCTTTGACCAGCCCCCCACTCGGATTCAACTCGGATTTGGGTGTCAAATCGACTTGGGAGATGAAATAGAAGGGGGTGGAAGGCTGAAAAAAATCATAAATGCATCATTTTGAGGTGTGCACGGCTTTTTGCATCCACATTCGCACATCGGGTGCATATGCACTTTTCTGGCATTATTCGACTATCGCACATGCACGCGCTACCTTTGTATCCTTAGCACATGTTGATTTTTTAACCAGTTGTATAGTTTTGTTCCCTTTGGAAATGTATTTTCTAAGCCATGGGTGAACTAATGGGTGTTTTGAAGATGTCATATTCATGTAATCATTTGTGGACGAAATTCCAGTGATAACAGATGCCCCTTGATGTTTGAGGTTAGGAGCATACGTATATCCAAAATAAATCAATGTTTCTTTTATTGAGATTACCTTTGTAAGAAAGAGTGTTGAGTGGGATTCCAAGAGTGACCCATTGGAGGGAGAGGGGAGCCTGTAGGACCCAAACCTTTCACAAGTTGTGGAAAAATAAAACTATGTACAAATGAGGCGGGCATGCCCCATGCTCATGTCATGTAACTCAAAAAAGTGGAATACAGTAACTAAAGTTGTGTGTTGGTGTAGATGGCTGCAAAGCCCTCGGGGGCGTGTTGATAATAGCAGAGGACCATTCAGACAGTGAACAAACTATGAAAAGAGGCGATGACACCTATAATAAGTGTCGATGATATGCAAGAATTGATAGCCTATCAAATTTTAGAGGTCTTCGACAAATAAAAATAACTTCAATAGTTGCAAAGTAAGACCCACCACAACATGATAAGGTTTTGAAGCCAAATTTCATGGGGGTCAACGACAATAGAGAGAAATGATGTTTCTCTCTGTTCCATCTGAGACACCTCATTGTGAAGGTAATGAGAGTCAAGATGGTGTCGCCCTTTTGGAAACTATGTTGATGTCGACAGGAAGGGAGACGTGATGCCAAGAATCAAAGGGCTTCATGAAATCCACATGGTAGGATCACAGAATAAGGAGATACATAGAGGAAGTTGATATTCAGTGAGACTCAAGACTGCCCTTGGTTGGGGATATTTGTGAAGGATAAGTGGTAGCAACTATGGAACTGAATCTAGAGTCAGGGGGACGACTAGACTAGGGTTAAATTGTGCTAGAGGCATGACAAAGTGGAAAAACTAAGAGATCAGGGGTAAATGGACTGTGGAATACTCAAGGTTATGGACAATGTCAATAGGAGGAGAAGGTAATGAATGTCCCAACCAAGGGTGACATGGGTTGGTTCTACCAGAAAAGGAAGGTCACCAAGGGTGATGACAAAAAGCTATGTAAATGTTGAAAACAAAGGCTTTTTACAATTACCAAATAAATAAAGAATCATTGGGGATGAGCGTATAGATACAGAAATGGGTGCCTTAGTGCAACATGGCTTGGCCTATGAGGGCACAAGTTGCGTAGAAAATAGGTGGAGGGTGGGGGCCCCATAGGTGGGTTTCTGTATTAGTTAAAATGAATGGAGGACAATCTGCAGATGGGAAAACTGATCGTGGATGAGATGGAGGGATAGTGATACTACGAAGGTGCAGTAAAATGTGAATCGTAATGAGATTACGTGGGAGTGTGTTATGGGGAAGTTATCAAAATGACGAGAAGAAGCATGCAGGTAATTCTTGGGAATGCAAAGACTATGAGGACACCTAGCCCTAGGGGGTGAAAGAAGCATGAGTGTCAAAGTGTCAAGGGGGACTATAAATGGGATAACTCATGTGGGGAAGAGTGCTACCGGGTGACAGTACTGAAATGCAGCTGAGGTTTGAGTACTGCAGAGCTAGATGAGGGGACCTTAGAGGAAAATATCGGAGGGTGTGACTGGGAGATGCAATTGATATTCAGAGGGAATGATTACATGTCAGTAGCAATTTTATACCTAAAAGGGTCGTGCTGATTTGTGGTGACCAAGTACCTACACACATGAAAACCAATTACCCAACATGAACAATATCTGAAGATAAATCATATAACGGTTATTTGATAATTTTGAACATAAGCATGCATACCTGGGCATGATGTGAGAAAAAATGTTCCTCAGGGGCCAAGGATGGATGGTGTCCCGGGGACTGTGACTGTGTAGGTGGCGAGATCTTGGTCCTGTGGCTGAAGATAGATCATAAAATAGACGCTTGGAGCTCCCATAATGGATTATGGAAGTTTGGAAAAAGGGACTATATAGAGCTGTAGGGCCCACATTGCCACCTCATTTGTACCTGCTTCCAGAGTGATTGGAAGAGAGATTTGAGGAGATTTCAAGATTTCGAGAGATCGAGCCAGCCGATTTAGGATCAATGTGTTTCAGGTTAGTGGTCATATCCTCTTGCATAGTAGCTAGGGGTTATTTTTGGGTAGGGCTTGTACAGATGGTCGTACAAGGGGATTTTGTGAGGGTGGGCCCCCTAGTGCGCAGGCAATTGAGTGTTTCATGATCACAAGTGCGTGGTTGTAATTTGGAGAGCCATGCACAATGGCATCCAAATGGGGAAAAAAGGTGCGCATCCTATGCACGCCTGTGAAAATCACAACAATGCATCTATGCGCGACTATGTTCCTGACAGTTGCGCATGTGTGCACAACTATGGGGTGGACAGGCACGCTAGGATGCATGTATGTTGATGTGATAGGGGTGCATGGGTGCTCTCCTATATTTCCAACATTCACACATGAGTGTGTGACTGTGGGGTGAGCAGGTGCACATATGTGCGCGCCTATGGGGAAAAAATCTGTGCCTCTGAGGCAAAGCTGAAGGGTGTAAAAACTAATCTTTTTTTGAGATTTTGGTGTTCTTATGAGTTGTGATGGCTGATCAAATCTTGTATATGTGGATACAGGCTACCAATTGACGATGTCGATCCACTAGAGGGAGAGGGATTGGGTGTGCCTGAGATAGGCAGTGAGAGATGAGGAGCCGACTGTATGGGGTGCTTTGGCAGCTTGTGGGCTACTGAAGTTTTTTATGTTCTCACTAGTGAGGGCACAGGAGTACTTGCTACAGTTATTGATTACAATGTGGAGTTCAAATCTGCAATTTTTTATTGTTCGGGGTGAGCATCTTGCATTCTCTGTGATGGAGGATGTGTACTTTTTTACTGGGCTCCCGTTTTAGGGAATCTTTCTACCAGCGGAGCCTATGGTACCTGGAGATGGGCAGTTGGTTGTCTTAGCCCAAACCTACATTTCGGGGGATAACTTCATGTCAGGATCCATGGTGAGTATTGGGGCGATGGGTGCCCTTGTGCATCAATGCATTACATTGATGATTGTGAGAGTCTATGTATCTCTCGCGATCCATGGGATCAGTGGGGGTCAGCTAAGGATCATGCAGAGGGCACTGGCAGGTGAGAATTTTGCCTGGGGCTTGATACTACATGCTAAGATGGTGGGGCAGCTCAATAGGTGTCAAGCTACTGTCAAGGGAGTTTTCCTTTGGGTCCATCTTGGTAGCATGGTTCTTGGAGAGGGTGCCCATGTTGCGCCCGAGAGTTTTATCAGACGCCCTGGGCATGCGAGAGCTGCAACTGAGGCAGTGGGTGATGATTCTGGTTTGCCATGGTGGTGGGGATGGTGGCCATTATTTCATGACTGAGGTTGCATAGGTGTGGTGTCAGATGCCACAGATCATACTTCGATATCCGTATTTTGGGGTGGACTTCCGGGATGATTCGGATATGGTGCTACCCCCTGGAGAGGTGTTTGATCGTAGAGGTATGATGTTATATTTGATGTTTTTATTTTTAGATAGTATAACATGTTTGTTATGTATAAATGGATGTTGATTCTATCAATTTTTTTTTGTGTGTGCAGATGTGGGACCTCGCGGGCGTGAATTTGAGTTGGTTAGAGAGTTGGCTCGTCAGGGGCATGTGAGACCACTGTGGGGAGAGTCGCGGGCAAGGGAGAGATGACAACAGGAGGATGCTGGGGTGAGGCTCTTTGATGATGAGAGAGTAGCCAGGAGATTTTTTTATGATGACCCCAGTGCAGGGTCGTCACATGCTCCTTCGACGAGGGTCAGGGGAGAGTTTAAGAATTTTTTCCACTGATTAGAGGTGGTACTACAGGGAGTTCCCAAGGGCATGCGGGTGCATATTCAGGATGAGGGGATCCTGGAACAGTGTATTGGGTTTCCGACGGAGTCACAGACTCTGATCTGCAGAGAAGCTATGGCAGGAGTGACGATGACTGGGCGATATCCCCCAGAGCCTGAGGGACCTATAGCTGGTGGGGTACCTCCTCCATAGGGAGGATCGGGTGGTGGTGCTCTAGAGGTGACATGAGTTTCTCTGGACATGAATTTTTATATTTATAGAGGCCTGTGAGCCTATTTTGTATATGGTGTTGTGACACCGGTTTTGTACCTATAGGAGTGAGATGGTCACTTACCTATGGATGTTGTACTTGATGTACTATTTTTTGTAAACATTGATGGCACATTGACCAATATATATATATATATATATATATATATATATACATTTTTGGATCTTTGTGATGTTCACATGTGATGATGTTTTTTGTTTATGATGTCTAATTTATATGTTTTTATAGACTTTTGATGAGTTATGTATGTGTAATGGTAGCTTGATGGGATAAATGCCAATCTAATACTAGGTTAGCCATATTTTCTGCTATTTGATTAAATTGTCTTGGAATATGTGTGAATGTGATTGAATCAAAATGTCGAGATAAAATTCTAACTTGTAGGTATTTACGGAAGAGTCATGGATCGCGTACATGGTACACATTGTTGAGTTGGAGGACGGCGAGTTGGGAATATAGTAAAATGCTAAGGTGATGAATATGGTGATGGTTGGCATTGGCAAGGAGGCCAGTGATGAATATCTACTCTGCTTGGTTGTTGGTAGCTGATCCTAGGCATATGTCGTTGGAGTGGAGCAGTGCATGCGAGGGGGTACAGAGGGCCCAAGTGGATGAAGTGAGATTCTGTGTCCACCGGCTAGATCCATCAGTGTAACCGATGTGGTAGGCCGATGGAGGAGGCATATATCAATAACACATATGGTATATTAGATCCGAGGCATGGAAAAAAGAAGATTAAAAACTTGAGAATATAGTGGATCCAGGGGAATAACATTGGTGATTGTCACCGTGTGGTTGTCTTCTAGTGGTGACAGTGTAGAGGGGGTATTGCAAGGAGGTTTCAATGGTTTGCTCGACATAAACCAAATATCGAGATATTGTGGGTTGAAAATGGTGGTTGGGATTAAAATTTCCATGGGGAAATGAACCAGAGAATTGGGGAGATTTGGGTGCAAATCTCCTCTAGGCTATCAATGAACCATGGATGAGTGGGAAGTCCCTCAGGCTTGGGGAAGAAGATATAAAAAATATCGAGAGAGGGAGTAGGGGGAACTACCGGCGTCACCACAAGTGGGGTGATGGTAGCATTGGGAATAAGGGCCAATTGACGACACCTATACTCAATGATCGTAGGACAGTGATATGTGAAGTGATCAAGTGATTCACAGAGAGCACAAGGACAACACATATGTTCATTAACAGAGGTTGTGACATAGTGGATGTCAGTGACATGCATATGATATGATGTGGATGGAGGAGGTTCTTGCTGGAAGCTCTGGCGGACTATCGTTAGCATCTGTCGAAATTGAGGTAATGTCGAGCAATGATGGGTGTAATGGCCATATTCAAAACAGATGGCACATGCGAATTTGGTTCACAAACCTTTGCTACCTGTTTTAGGGGGTGTAGTGGTAGCACTAGAGGAAGTTACAAGTGGTGTCAATTCCCGTGGAAGTTGAATTAAATTACGTAACTCAGGGAGAGATGGGAACTTATTTGTGGGGTGTCCATATTTCTCGCATAGTTCACAAGGAGGCTGAACTCATGGTGAAAGTGGAGTGGTGGGCTCTTTATTCTTTCGTCTGCCTCCAGCTGTAGCAGGGGTGCTAGTGAGTGGAGGTGTGGGTGGGATGGTGGGGGTAAGTATTGGAATCTGCATCGAGATTCCTTCTGTTTGGGTAAGGAGGGATGGTTGAGGGATCATCTCAGGTGGATGTAGATACCATACTGGAATTTCTAGCACAATATTGGGAAGGGTAAGCATTGCAGCTACCTAGAAAGCTTATACACCCGGTGGGGGGTAAAAGAAGGGGATTTGGGTAATGTCTTGGGGGACTGTCTCCCAAACTGGAATGTGGCCTTGGGGGAGGGTATAATCAAGAATAAAGGGAGCTGGAGGGTTCTCAAGGGATTCCTGATGAAGGAGCTCTACGACTAGTGGGATGTCAGATAGTAATGAAGCCTCTTTGGGGGGAAGGGTATCTCTAGATGAGATGACACATACTTGTGCTAGGGGATGTATGAGCATAGGTGCTCCATGGTATGTCCCTAGCAAGGATGGATCTTTAAAAATTCCAGGACCCATTTGGATAAGTGGGTAGGCCTCGGGATTAGTGTGAACAAAGGGCAGGATATTATTGATGTTGGAAGAAGGGTTGGGCTCATAATGTGACACTTGGTTGATAGTGAAGATCTTCCCATTATCGGGGAACATCATTGTGAGAAACACGGAAGACGCCATAGCCTTCATTGCATACATGTAGCTACGCCCAAAAAAAAATTTGTAATCGAGCAGAGCGTCAATAACTTCAATGTCAATAAGGATAGTCCTTCCCCCGAGTTCAATGGGGACATTTGGAAAGAGCCCTTCAAGAGAGGATGGTCATCCGTCATAATATCTCAAAGTGATGGCAGCTGGTATGATCTCAAGGGAGCCAAGTTTCTCCCATATAGATTTGGACATGATGCGTGTGGATTCACCTTCATCAATGATGCAACAATGTGTTGGAAGATTGGTTGTTGTCATTGATGTCAACCCTAGTCATGGGTTTTGGACCAGAAGATTGATGAAGTTATTTGGACATGAAGGAAAATGAAAATGAAGATACAACACCCATGGATGGATAGTATACATCATGCTCTTTCCAGTGGTATGTGTCACGTCACGTGGATCCTCATGGTTGAGGAGAAATGAATTTTTGAAG
>JZKD02S1673086.1:439049-452080 GCA_000966675.3 Picea glauca
ATAGCCATATTTTTACTTTCAACATTTCTTGCCACCTTAAATGCATTCTCCAATTATTTGGGCTCCCAAAGGCGAACCTCATGTTGAATGTTATCCTTTAAAGTTCCTATGAATACATCAATCAAGTGCTCATATGGAATATTGGTTACCTTTATATTCAATCTTTGGGAGTTCTCAATGTGCTCGGTAACTAAACCCTTTTTCTTGAGATTTATCAATTGGATAAAGAAGGTATTGCTCCTTGTATCATCATAGTGTGCTATCATTTCTTCCATGAAAATTGTCCAAGTGGTGAGTGATTTCCAAGAACAAAGCCATCGATACCATACAAATTGATTAGGTTCTAAATACAAAGAAGCAATTTGTACCTTTTGTGTATGTGGCACATTATGGAGATCAAATAAGTGCTCCATCTGAAGTATCCATGTGATTGGGTACTTGCCATCAAACTTCCTCATATCGATCTTAGGAACATGGTTGGTCTTCAAACCAAAGTTGGAGTTTCTCAATTCTTGATTCACCTTCTGTGCGTCCTCATCATGAATTTCATGGGATGCATTTTCACTTTTAGGTGTCTTCTCTGTTACAAAATTTTTCAATACTTCCATGATCTCCCCTTTTAAACCCTCCATCATCTCTTGTAGTTCATCTTTTGTTACTATCTTCTTTTGTAAATCATTTATGTCCCTATGCATTTCTTCACCTTAATCAAGAGTCCAAGTAGGATGGTCTATGTTAACGCTCTGTAGATTCCCAAAGGTTGTTAGGAAAGAAGAAATCTATGAGAGGTAACTTTATCCAACCACTTCGAAACTGGAATCTAGCCCCACCAGTTTTAGAGAGGGATCTCTCTGTATGATTTAGCTCTGTTTTAACTTTAAGATATTAGGCTAGTTATATAAAATGAAATAAGATTGAAAATGTTTGTTTTTTTTGTTGATTTGGCTGAAGGGGCTTTACGCATCCATTGGGCTATGGGGTCTATGTTATGAAGATAGAAATCTAAACCAAAAACAAAATATTCTTTTCACAGGAAAAGATAATGAATTCGTTGGATTATTTTAGCAGTAAAATGATGAATAGCAGAAAAGATGAGAATATCAATTAAAGTAAAGAAGCATTTAATAATTTATTCACTGTAATATCAGAAGATAAACATTAAAATCTTTCAAAGTCTGAAACAGGGTATACAAAGATAAATCCTGCAACATGTGTTACTTTTAAATGATTTAGATTAGAAAACAATATGACAATTGAGAAAGAATAACATTCGACATAGAAAATAAAACATCACCAATGAATAACACGTGAGAATCCTGTGAAAACGTCTCTTTGTATTAATGGAAGATCTCTTGATAAAAATTACAGTCTTGTAGCTTGCGGGGCGTAAAGATCAACCCTCAGTACTTCAAAGTTTGAAGTATTTATAATCAAAATTACATACGACCCTATCATTAAAGATCGAGACATGGAAAATCTAAATTTAGCTAACTAACTTAACAATATACAAAAATTTAGGAAGCTGCTTGATGATGTGTTGAAATTTCATGTTGATTTCTGGGGTGAACCGTTGGTGAGGCCTCTGCACGACCTCATCTGACTGGATATCTTACTAGGCTTGGACACCTCATCGACTACTCATTCAGATTGCAAATCTCTTCCCATCGAAGGTGACTGGGAACGCTGACTTTGAGCAATCTTCGGTATACTTCATCCATCTCTGTGTACTTGGAAAAAGTTGGCTTGATGATGAAGATGTACTGGATCTCATGCTGTATACTAATGTCTAACTGTAAAGCATCTAAGAATGCTTTTCCCATGATATTTCCTTGTATTCCTAAGAATTTTGAGCTATCCTTAGCCACAGTGGCTAGTTTCTTTTTGTAATCGGCAAGTGTCATTAACTTGTCATTTATAACTCTCATACCAGGAAGGCCTTTCTTCTGCAGAGCTTCAATCTTGCTGGAAAAATATTTGCACTCCTACATCCATGGTCTGGACCTTTTCCTCCAGCTATAGCATTAGTCCTCTCTTGGTCAAGACCCTCTTTACCTCAAGGATGGTCTCTGTCCTATCTTCAATCTTCAACTCCTCTAGCTCTTCTCTGGTTTTGGAATTTATAAATTTGATGATCTCAGTAGCTTATGTGGGCATCGCTCCCAGTTCTGCTCTTATCTTCTCAATAGCCTGCTGACTTCTTTGCACCAGCTCGTTTTTCTTGAACATGTTTTGTATCATCAACCATATTTCATTCATGGACTTGGTGATGTCCATCCAGAACTTTCTTTGACCTCAACCATTGTTTTGCCTGCCACTGTTTTCTTCTGAAGCTGTTGCAATTCCTATTTGAGTTGGTCTGATGTTTGTTTTTCCTTGGAGTAGCTAGTTTGGTAAGAATACTTGAGTTCCTGAAGGTTCTCAATATCCTTTTTGAGTTTTCTAATCTTTGTCTCTTGAAAATTCATTTCTTCCATGGATTTATCCAGTTCAACAGTCTTCTCCAGGGTTGTCAGTGGAGTTTCCGAGGGAATTTCTGCTACATATGTTTCACTCACTCCTGTGAGGGGAACTGCACTCAGAGGAATGACCTCCATGGGCTTTGACTGCTCCTTTTCTTTCACTAGTTTTTCCAATCCTGCTTCCATTTCCTTAAACTGTGCATTCTACTCCATGATGAGCTTGAGCATCTCATCTTTTTCCCCTTTTGTCTCCACTATTTCCTTTGCCTGTGAATATTCCGTTGTTGGCAATTTCAATTGTTTCCTCAGAGATGCAATATCGGCATTTTTCTTTTTGAGCATCTCCTTGATTGCTTTCACATTCGAGGGATCATATCCGATCTTGAGGACCATTTATTCCAATGTTTTAATCCTGTTATCCTTGGAAAATGATGATATTTTCTCTAACTTCAGTTGCATCTGGACATTGCTCAGAGATACCTGTAACTTGGAGGCAGTAGTAGAAGAATGTGCCAATGTGGAGAAAACCATTTCTCCAATTTGCCTGTGCAGATCCATTTTATCAGTTGGATGCACATCTTTAGTTTGAAATTCAAATGTCGCCCTCTTGTAATCAGTGATTACTTTCAGGTCTAGCATCTGTTCTTGCAAAAAATCCATGTGCATTCTACCCTTCTCAGTGTTGAATGTAGACAATAGTTTGTGTTGTACAGTTGATGTTTGCTTCCAGAATTGAGCATATGTGTTGCTGATCGGCGTCTGATTTTTCTTTTTGATTAGATCATACTTCTAAAAAATACTCAATTTCAGTCTTGTTTTTCTCAGTTGGTTGGTTGGTGGAGTATATGTAGGCTTCTTGGGCAACACTGTAGTCATTATTTGTTTGTTGCTTGTACTAAGGAACGACTGATCAACCTGCATAGTTGCAGTGGATTGAATTCCCTTTTCACCAGCCGTGTCAGGTGCTTGACTGGTTTTTGGCCTCTTGGTATGTAGTTGGAACTCTTTGGATGATACTTCAGTGATGGAAGGTGAAATTTCCTACCTGGGCCTTTTCTCCTTGGGAGCCTGTGGTGTAGTCATCTGTGAGATAGTGACTGAAAGGTCCTGTTGTTCTGTCTCAACCAGAGTGTTTGGATCCCATTCTATCTAGTTGGTGAACTCCTCTATCTTAGGCTTGGATGTGTGGACATATGGGATATTCTTATTCTTAACTCTCATCTCTAAAATTACTCTATAGGGGTCATAGTGCCATATGAAGCTAGCAAAAAACTTCATTTCTTTAAGCAATCTGTCTGCTTCCTCCCTGACGCCTCGACTGTTGTAGATGAAAGACCCAATCTACCCTTTTATTCTGAGCTACTGCTTCTTCTTCAGAGACAAAAAATGTATGTCATCTAAATTGATCATTTGTCTTATGTATTCCAAGGCAAACATCCTCATGGGCAAATACTTGGGCAACCTGTATGGAGCCAATTCGCACCCATACACTCTGATTTCTATGTGGTCTTGGTACAGGTACCAGTCTCCCATTTTTGCAAGATCCAAGAGGTGTAGGATCCTCTGAATTTCCTCGTTTATTCTCAGCTCGGGTCTACCACTGAGAATGCTCACCATGGGATGGTAGAACTGCTCGATAAATTGTTTGAAGCTAAATTCTGTAGAGTTGTGTCTGAGAACAAAATTCCACACTGTCACCGCCTATGGCCTTCCATCCTTGTCCATCTTCTGCATCGAAAAGGAGAATTTGTCCACTTGAAAGAAAAGGAACATGTAAGCCAGTATTGAGGAATACCGAAACATGCCTTCTGTGGCAAAATTTGAGAATTGTTCATGAATGTTGTCACCCAGGAAGGTGTTGTAGTCGAACTGAGTGGTGGGTTTCTCATCTATGGAGAATATGGACAAAAATCCTAGTATGGGTTCATCCACCCATTGATCCGAAAAATACCCAAGCAGGGCGCAGAGTGACGAGATGAACTGGTTTCCCTTCACTGAGAATAGGGATGAATGATACGGGGGATTTGTAGTGGGGAGTTGAGTGGCACGTGGGAGAAAAATATTGAAAATTTGAGCTCTTTGGGGAAATGATAATTTTTTATACAGTTCCGTGATGATTTCAAGTTTGAAAGGTGAGGTGGATTCGGCTCTGGGTATCTGCATCATCTGGTCAATGGTTTCAGGTGTAATGAGGAAAATAATTTCTCCTGATGAGGAAACTATGGCTCTCTGGTTGGGGAGGTAGTGAGCTTGGCATTTGAGGGAAAATTCATGGAAATGGTGAACCTGGGGGGGAAGATACAAAGGGAGGTTGGACTCCCAGAGCCCAATTTCATCACTCTGGTCAAGGAAAACCTATTTGAGCCATGACTGCAAGTATGTGAAGTCAAACTCGCATCTGGTGTCTGTGATTAAATGGTCTTTGTTGGCTAGATGGATCTTGTTGAGGTCGACGGGAGGTGGGAGGAAAGGATTCTCCTCAGCCTCTTCTTTCTTTGATTTTGGTGCCATCACTATAACAATACTTGCAAGTAAAACAAAAAGGGTAGCAGGGATGATGGTGGCATTGGGCGACTGACTGTAACAGAGAGGAAAACGGGGAAAAATTATCTGGTGCAGCGACAGGGTGAATGATGAGGGAATGAAGGGTGAAGGTAGTTTTTTAGCAAACAGATACTCCTTGGGTGTGGGATATCGGTCAACTGGTTAATGGATAGGTTAGCCAATAATAAATGGCCAACGGGTCATTTAGAGAGTGAGATGGTAGGTGACAATGACTGAAGAATACGGCTGGGCGACGTGGCGAGAGTTGATTGGGGAGTAACCATGGTGAGAGGACTTGTAAAGGGAGAACAAGGGGAATGGACTGATAGAGTAATGAGATGTGACCTCTAGGGGAAAAACGTGGATAATGATGTCATGGGGTGACAAGGTATGTCAGACCATGGGAGGCAGTGGAATTCAGAACCAATGGATTCCTGCCACGTAGAGATAAGGGGCCCGCCAGAAAAACAATCCATTTCATACCCCCCCCCCCCTCCGTTAAAGACAGATCGGTCAGGGGGGTCCGAAAAATACCATGAGCCATTTATTTTTGTGCTTTCTTCTCAGCTATAGATCTGTGTGTGATGTTTAAACTTCATTTCGGACCCCCCCCCCCCACCTTTAAAGGTAGAACGGTCGGGGGGGTCCGAAATCCAATATTGGTCGTGGATCTAGGCACTTATATCTGAGCCATTCATATATGTGCCTTTGTTATTTCTGATTCCAGACCCCCCCCCCCCACCATTAAAGGTAGAAAGGTCGGGGGGGTCCGGAAAAACTTGTCAACCATAGATCTGGGTGCCCACTCTTGGGCCGTTCATCTATACGTTGTGCTTAACTATGAGTGCGAAGGCACATGTGCTCAGAAAAACTTAGGATAAGTGCATATTGTGGGTTTTCCCAAGCTTTTCCATGTTTTTATCACCAAGGGGTTAGACATCAAAACCTTTTAAACCTCAAAGATATGGTTCAACAGTGATCATCATGCTTGTTTTATTGAGATAAAGCAAACTACCCTGTGCTCTAACCTAATTACCTATGAAAATTAGCCCAGATTAAACTGTTTGACTAAGAAATTACTCTATCCTAGGGTTATCTGACCAATATTAGGCAGTTTGGTCAAATTTATTCACTAACTAACCTAGATCACTTGGCTAAGATTAAACAGTTTAGCCAAGCTTATTCACTACTCCTAGCAACATAAATTTAAAAGAACTTGGCCATGCTTGAACGGTATGGACCAAATCATTATTATTGCATGGGGCTCTATTAAATTTCTTTTATGCCCTCTTTTATCCTTTTTCTTCTTTTCTTTTCTTTTTCTTTTTCTTTCTCTTTTCTTTTTCTTTTTCTTTTCTTTTCCCAAATTATTTGCAGAATGGACAATCATTTGACAAACAAAAAAACTTAAAGAGATAACATTTTAGTCACTAGTTGATCCTATAAATTATAGGATTATAACAGTCTAGAGGCTTATTTGGTGTAGGAGTTCCCTTTTTGGGTGGCATGTTGGCCAAGTATCACTTTTGAACCTTTATTTTGAGGCGGTTTTGCTAGACAATCTTTCTTCTATTGTATCTCCCAATTTTCGGCCCTTCTGGGTATGAAACTTTATTTTATGTAGTTCTCTGATATTTATTCTCTGCAATGCTACAGGTCTGATCAAAATTGGATGTGCCAAGTGGAATTTATGGTAACTTCCTCACAACTTGCCGATTTTTGTCCTTTCCAGGAGATCTCACTTGTATAGCGTGCCCAACATAAAATAATTGATATAAAATTTTGAAACTCATACCAAAAATACTACAGACTGTCCACGATCCAATGAAACCAGTCCCACTCAAGTTGGATACTCTAGGAATAATTTATGATTTTTTTACCTGGAACACCTTCTTGAGACTAGTCAATAGAACTAGTCAGATACCCTATATTAGAATAGCCTCTGGAGGGTTTGAAATGTTACAAAAAATTGTTTATAAAGAAAATTCCGCAATGACTCAGTTCAAGATGATTCCAGAACCCTATCTTGTGCAGGTTGTATCTCTGAAATTATAAGGCCTCAGGAGCTGAAATTTGAAACCAACATACCTTGATCGGTTTACTAAATATTCTCCAAGTCCTTCCTTCTGAAACATTGTAGAAAAAAAGTTATAGAAAAAATTCCAAGGTGTCTCAGATGTAGCAGCAAAACCCCAAGACCTTGAGCTCTGATACCATATGTTAAGAACCAAATATCAATATAGCATAGAAAAACCTCAGAAAAAGTACTCAAGGCCTTGAAAAAGAGATAATTTCAGATAATAAGCCTCGTCGAGGGGGAAACCTCCTTTTACCCCACTTAAATGTTCAAGTACAAGATGATTCAAAATGAAAATGTCTCATTGGTATATATAGGAGACTAGGAGGTATAATTACAACTAATGGCCTAAAGCTGACATAAATAAAATAACATTGCTAATATAATATTCCCTAATTAAGGGGTAATGAGCCAATATTAGGGCTTAACATAATCTATCTAATGAGAAATAACAACAACAAACTAATTTAATTAACCTACTCAAATTCAATACACAACTATCCTATTAAAGAAAGTAAATAGACAAGCAACTACCCTATCAAAGAAAGTAAACAAGCAAGCAACTACCCTATCAAAGCAAGTAAACAAGCAAGCAATCAACTAACTAATCTATGGTAACTTCTACAACAAGTAAACTAATCAAAATAAGTAACTAATCAAACTAATAAGCAAGTGAACTCTATTATTAAATTAAACTTCATAATTAATTCTAATTTACGAAATGAAATCTTAGTCTACTATATTCAAAGCATCATGACAGTAATAGTAATCAACAACTACTCTTTAATCTATGATAAAAAAACTATTCTTTAATCTACCTGTTAGCGATAAAAAATGCACTGGTATTTTGATGAGTATTTCCATCACTCTTCAAAATAATTTATCGTTTTCTTCAGTGTCTTTGCCAATATCTTAACCTCCATAGTGTTCATCAAGCTCTTGCTTGATTACTTTTCTTAAAAAATCCTTTGTCTTTATGCCTTTGGACCTACAATACACGATACAAACAAAATGTCATTCCATTGCTTTTATGTCTTTATTACTTTGATAAAATTCCCTAAATCAAAAGTGATGTGTCCTTTAAGTGAGTTAACCCTAGGAGTATGTTATACACTATCCTAAGTCTGATCCTATTACCAAAACTAGTGTATGGACCAAAGTCTAGAGTTGAGGCCACTTCCTAAGTCATCACGCTACTTACCTAATACATAAGACAAAGATCATAAGTCAACATTAAGATCAGGTCATAGGCGTGGGCTCAAGCCAAGCCTCACGTATTTTAAGCTAATCTTAAGTTTTTCAAGCATTTACATATACCAAAGCTAGATTCCAGTCCACTTGTCAAAGCAAATAAATAGACATACACATGTCTAATTCTCTTTCTAATCCACAGAGCAGTTACAAGTCTACATACAAACACCGAGTCCAGATGCCTGATTTTGCAGGCAGAGAATGTGCACATAGCAGATTTGGTGAAGTATAGTTTCATTCTGGATAGTTTGACAGGTAAAAGGACAACAAGTTGCATGAAATGTCAAGAAGATTGTGTTATTTTCCAAAATTATGGGAATTGATGGCATCATAACCTTGAATGCCAAATTATTCAATTGTTGAATAAATGGTAGTTGTATCTGACCATCTTCGTGAAAACCTTCCTCGTGATCGAGATCATGTTCCTACTACTAGACCTATGGGTCATCTTTCTCAGGGGTCAGGCATTCCACATGGAGATATATTTTCTTGAAAGAATTCCTCAGTAATACAAGGAGCTAGATTTCCTGGTGTTGGATCAGGTGGTAGTCTTGACTATCATTCAAAGGGACCTTCTTCGGTTTCCATGATGCATGAAACTAGGCCTAACTTGAGACAAAGAGTGAATCCATGGGAGGAAATCACATTTCAGTTGTTATTCTCCGATGATAAGGTTGGAGGCATCATAGGAAAGGTTGGTACTATAATTCAAGCACTTCAAAGGGATACAAGTGATGATATCAAGATTGTCGATTTTGTTCCCAAGGAATATGAATGTGTTGTCATCATTTCAGCATCTGCGCTCCTAGAAGGTAGACTTTCTCCTACACATAATTCCCTTCTTTGTGTGTACAATCGTGTTGTTTCTTCTAGACCTGAGAAAGATAAATTTGCAACAACAAGACTCTTTGTCCCCTCAAACCAGATTGGGTGTTTGCTTGGAAAGGGTGGCATAATTATTGCTGAGATGAGAAAGTTAACTGGATCAAATATTCATATTTTTGGAAAGAACCAATTGCCAAAATGTGCATCCCAAAATGATGAAGTTGTGCAGGTAATTGGTGAATAGGGAGTAGTTCAAGAAGCACTTGTACATATAAAAACAAGGTTGCAAAACAATCTATTTCCAGAAAAACCTGTTTCAATTGGTGGTGTTGGTATTTACCCTAAACACATGCCTCCAGTTCCTAGTCCAATGGCACCATACAAGGGAAGGCCTGAACCTAGCCCACCTCCTGGAATGTATCCTCATTTGGGAGGACCTCTACAGGACATTGATCAAGGAGGGAAACTACCTCACAATGTTGATCATTCAGGATTCCCTCCCAACATGCATCGTCTTGGAGGAATGCATCACAACATTGACCAACCACCATCACCAGGTCCATGGGCAGTGCAAGGAATGGGTGTTGGCAGTGCAAGAAGCATGACTGACTATGGAAGAGGATTTCCATAAAGAGGAAGCCTAGGAAGTGGAATTCAATCAACTATTGTAACAAATACAACTGTATAGGTTGTTGTACCAGAACGTGTCATTGGCTCTATATATGGGGAGAATGGAAACAACTTAACTCAGATTTGACATATTTCTAGAGAAAAAGTTATAATTCATGACCCTAGACCTAGGGAAACTTAAGGCCTTATTGTAATATCAGGAACACCCGAACAAACTCATGTTTCTCAAAGCCTTCTTCAAGCTTTCATTATGAGTGGCTAGTCATCACCATGATTACCTTTGGCTTTTGAAGACGAAGACCAAGAAGCTTGGAGAAATTTATGGAGGTGAAAGGAAGCGTGTTTGTATTGCACTTGATATTCTCACCGATCCTTCCATATTGTTCTTTTATGAGCCCATTCCTGGTTTGGTTTCAACAATTTCCTTGCGTATAATTGATATTGCGAAGAGTTTAAGTAAGAATGGTATGACTATTGTGATGGAAATTCACCAACCATTACCAACCATCTAGTTGACTGCAGCATCGTTAATGAAAACAATAAATTTATTTTGATCATGAAATGTTTCCTTCTTGACCAAAACAAAACTTTCACCATCACAAAAGGTGGAATTATAACTAGTTAGCTGATGAAACGCATAGCTTTCACCAGCTAACTAGAAAATCTTAAGGCAAAATAGCTGGTGAAACCTGAGATTGGCCAGCAAAGGTGTATTTTTTCCCAAATCAAAGTTTTTCTCAACTGAATCTCTTGAAAATTCTTTCCAAAGATACATATGAATTATAGTGTCAAATCTAAGATCCACTTTTGATGCAAAGGAGTTAGAGGAGGATTTCAAGTTGATTTGACACCTTTTTGGGGGTAATAAATAAAGGTTTTTTCTAAACTTGGCAAATTCAAATTTATCTTCATCAAAGGATATCAAATAGCCTTGGAAGGCTTATCTGCATAGAAGGTTCTACATGATTTGAAGACCATGAAATGAGGAGTTGACCTCATTTTGAGGATCAATTCCTCTCTTTTTGTAAAATTGTTTTGACTTTCTATCTTTAGCATATTTGATCCATTCTTCTAGGATCTGAACTTTTATTGTAAATCTATAAAGATGAACATATGAGATGAAATGAGAGGGGGGTTCAATCCTGGATGCATTTTGGCTCATGTACTTAGACTCTTATCTTGATATGAATCACAATCTTCTTTTTCTACCAATGTCAGATTTAATCATGTGTTGCATTAGTCTATACTTTGATTCAGTTTAGCTCAGCTTTTAAGAACTGTTATCTTCTTATTTAGCTCATGAATTTGAATTAAAGGATCTATTACTATCTTGTATGACCCTGCGTGTTAATGTACTTGGTTATCTAGATTAGTGTTCTTCATACCCTATTACAATTACTTTATCTGATTATTGATTTCTAAAAGCACTGGCTCATTCTAATTCATGATAAGTTGTTCTTCTCATTAGCCCTTGAGTTATCCCATTGATCCAGATACACCTAATTATCACATTTCTTAATTTACCAAGCATACTTTTCCTACAACCCTAAAGAGTTTCTTGGAGGTCTAACACTACCAAAGAAAGAAGACTATTCTCTAATTTACAAAAGCAAGGAAACTCAAATATAGTGTTGATCGTTATGTCTCTGGTGTCTTATGATATCACGGTGGAATTTAACAATTAATGATAACTCAAGAGGGATAAACTCAATATTGACTTTGAGAACTCAATAGTGAAAAGTGAAAAGTGTGAATTAGACAATCCAATAAGAACTTAACCATTATAGAAGCAACATCAACTATCCTGCATATCCATGTGATTCTTCAATTATGCATTAGTCATCAACAATATGAAAACACTATTATAGTAAATTCAAATGCATTCTATACTAATATAAGAAAATTCATACTACTTAGATTCATAACTGAAAACTAAACTCAATAATCAAGCTTCGAATTAAAATTGCAACCTAGATCTAGAAAAGAAATTGCATAAAGTAAACTAAACTAATCCTATTTTAACAAATTAAGTTGAAAAAAGTAAATACTCATAAAACATAAATCAAATCCTATTTATATTTCAGCATATGACAAGAAAATAAATAATCAAACTAACTATCAAATAGATAAGCAAACTAAATAGAAATTATATAAGCAAACTGGAAATGAAAACTAAAACTAACAACTATCCATCCACCGAAACTTGCCAAAGAAACCATAAACTAACTACTATGTTTTAACTCTGTTTTTAAATTATATTTAAGCATATGAAAAATCTAAATACCATCTAATTACACATAGGGGTTAGTATCTAAAATTGCAAGTTTATTTCCTATCAACTAAAAGGTTATTGAATATTAACACTAGCCTCCATAATAACCTGCAAAACTAAATTGAAGCAATAAATTATGAACAACAATTTACACTGTAAATAAAGAGAATAAAACTCATGTACAGGAAATAAAATAAATGATGATTACACTGTATGAATTCATAAAATAATTGACTAAATATTCATCCAGACTATTGGTGCCCCCCCCAGTAGGTTGTGGCTACTCCTCAAGGATGAATCACGATCTCAAGCAACATGATTTCAACATTTAAAATAAAAATGCAGTTTTACACAATTTTAGCAAAATATGTCTAAAAATGGAAAAACAGAGATGAATTATCATTTTTCTCTCCTAACTATTTTTCTGACCACTTATGTGGTATTTATAGTGTTTACAAGATAATAGGTCAACCATTGGAAGGGTCGACCTCCTCTAAAAACAACAAATTAGATTCAATGTGTCTTAACTGTCGATGGCTTCTAGAAACAAGGCGAGCCAATAAATGCCCAACATAACAACCCAATCTGAGTTGTTAGAAGCTCAGTAGTGTTGACGGGCGAAAATGACCGTCCGTCAACTGGGAGAGTGGAACCGGTCCGGGGTTGTCTAAATAACCCAAGCCGTTTGGTATGGACCACCCTGACGAGTTTAACGGCTCCGTTGGCCGCCCTAAGGTCTCGTAAGGAAACCCAAGAGAAAGTGATTTAAGTTAAATGATCTAAACTAAGGAAACTAGAAACTAATAAAAACTAACTAAAACAAACTAACTAAATAAATAAAAGAAATTAAACTAAAACTAACTATACTAATCTAACTACAAATTACTAACTACTTATATATACACAAACTACTAACTATGATCATAATAACTTCAAATCAACTACTTAATTGTCAGCGGCAATCATTCTTTAT
>JZKD02S1673086.1:460755-476732 GCA_000966675.3 Picea glauca
AACTAAGAAAGGGACAAACAATGCAAGAATATACCGATGGATTTAGAAAAATGGCATTAATGTTAGACATTCCTTTGCAAACACAAGAAACCCTTATGAAGTATATAGGAGGTTTTCCTGTGCATATTAGAAACATTATTTTCATGTTTGGACCCACTAACCTTGATGAGGTTTATGTTCAAGCTACATATATTGAAGTATGGAAAGCAGGTGTGTCAGGGGAATCATCATTTTCAAGGAAAGAAGACAAGAGGAAAAAGCATGGCAAGAATGAAAATGCAGTGACAAAGAAGGAAGGAAAGCCCTCTTGCAAGCATTGCAAGAAAGAGGGACATGATGAGGACAGATGTTGGCAGTTGCATCCCGAGAAGAGGCCAAAGTGGTTCAAAGAAAAGAAGGGAACGCAAACAGTGGCAACAACGACATCAAAACCCACAGACTTGGGATCAGATTCAAGTGATGAGTCAAAGATTTCATTGGTTGGTATGACAGGTAAATTTGGTGAAGAGATTGATTGTAGAAGCAAGTTGTTTCATATTAGGGTAATCATGTGACACACTAAGACAGACACATTAATCGACAGTGGATCTCAATCTAATCTAATCTCAGAAGAATTGGTTAAGAAATTGGGATTAAAAACACAAACTCATCATAAGCCTTACACACTTAAATGGATAAGAAATCATCATCAGATGCACATAACAAAGCAATGCACAATCAAATTTGCAATTTCATCTAAGTATGTGGATGAAGTAGCTTGTGATGTTGTTTCGTTAAGAGAATGTGGAATGGTCTTAGGTAGCCCATATTTATATGATTGTAAGGCAATCTTCTATAGGACAAAGAATCAATATCAATTCACTAAAGCAGGTCATGATTATGTGGTTCATGCTCATCATGTTAAAGCAAAAGAAAATAAAACACTTCAAACAATGTAACAATTAATGAAGGCAGTGAAAGCAAGAAACAAACCAATAATTGTTTCAAATGAAGTAATTGATCTTAAACAAGAAAAAAACATGGTTGTTGAATGGAAAATCAATCATAAGTTGCTTCAAGATAAACTCATGTCGTGCAAGTATCTCAAGTATATCAGTTCATTTGCAGTCATCTTTTTGATGCTGCCATTAGCAATGTTTTCTACATGGATGATAGTGGCTTCAGTAAGATGTAACAGGGTTCAAATGGATAATAATGTACTGTCAGTTGTCATGATTGTGTTACAGTTGATCTTGATGAGACAGGTGCACAGGACAGAGTTCAGAGACAGAGAGCAAGCCGGGTGGCCTATCCCGAGCTTGTTGACTGGTCAATAACCTTTTGGGGACCAAAAGGTCTTTTTGTGGGGAGGTGTGATCTGAAATTGGATCCAGAAGCCTGATAGGGTTGAAAAATGCTCAAAAATGAAAGTGCTCAGAATCCAACGAAACCAACTCCATTGTGTCTGTCTCATCTTCCTGATTTTGGTAGTATATTTACTTCTTCAAATGGGCTCCATACGCAAAAGTTATCACGTTCTGATCAGAAGCCCAAATAGGTAAAAAGTCAAAGGTCAACTGGTCAAAAAGTCAACGCTGATGGAAGCATGACATCAGCATGATAACTGTGCAATAGATGATGTGGCACTCTCTGGCTGATGGTGATTGGGCAGGTTCACTGACAGGGCAGACATGTGGCAGGCAACTGGACTAGTCAATGGTTGACAAGTGGCATTAATCCATCGAATGGGGAGATGCCACGTGGCCCAGTCATGGGCAGCCACGTGGCACCCAGTCATCAGTTGAAGTGGCATGTTTCAAAAATTTGTTTTTGGGGTCCATGGGATTTGAACCCATGACCACCACCAAGCCCAACACCTTAAGAAATGGTCTTTTGCCAATACACCAAATTATTGCTTATGATATAAAACCTACAATATGAAATATATTGCATGGTATGTGCGCATAAAGGAGGGGGCTGGGGGATAAGCCCCAGCCCATGGTCTATCCACCTGCATGTGATCAACGACCAAGAGGGTGTGGGCGCCACTACCTGTTGGGTGCATTTTTTTTTAGGGCGTGGTTCTATTGTTTAGCCGAGGTTATAGCACATGCGACCAGGAGTTAGCGCAAGAAAATGAGCTAATGCGTAATGCATGGGGCGCGTGGCCATATGGCCGACTCATACGACCATGCAAAAGGGGGGCACACGCAAGAATCAAGGGCTTAGGCCCGATTTTTATAACTAAAGTGGGTTTTACCCAATGTTTTGGGTTTTTTAGTTGTTATTGTACCTATTTTTAGTTGATTCTCTCCATTTTTGGGGGATATTGGGCATTTTTGGAGCCCAAATTTTTGGAGGAAGTTGGAGATGAGAAACCAACTTCAAAGATATATAAACCAGGCCTATTTGAGGCCATGGGAGAGTAGTCAGAGCAGATTTATGCTGAAGAAAATCCAAGCCAAAGCCATTTTGATGCAGAGAAGCTTTTGAGAAGGAGACGTTGTCGGATCATTTCTAGGAGCTCCGGTCATCCGTTTTGCGTGTCGTTTTCTTTGCAGGGTTCTTGAGATCTGGAAGAACATGACCAGATCAGTCTTGTATCCATTTGGAATTGCATCGATGTACTTTTGAGCTTTTGAACAGAAATAAAGAAGCCTCCCCCACAGAGACAAAGGCCCGGAGACGTAGGCAAAGTTGTGTCGAACTCCGTTATCAATCTGCGTGCTATGGTTTGTTGTTTATTCTTTCATTTCAGATCTTCAAATGTGTATATGGCTGTTATAATTCCTCTTCTTTCCTCATTCTTTCACTAAGTTTCTCAAATGGTTAATTAGCGCATGAAAAATTAAAACTCAACCATAGTCATTTAAAAAAATCCTATGGATCAACTAATCTCGTAGGGAATAGTATAAGATATGGAAGACTCATATATCTCGAAGATAAAATATGTTGAAGAAAAAATGGATTGGTCCAATTGTTCCTAAAATTATTCCCCAAACATGCACTCGAATTGGGGAAAAGATTATGGAAAATCAACACATGTGACAGTAGAAATGAACTGGTTTAGCACATTTTCCATTATGTGCTCTTGAAGTGCCCAAGCATGGTCACTTGGAAAAATGGGTTCTTCCCAGTCCTCATTCTTATATGGACATTCAAGACACCATAGATTCTCCATGATAGGTTGGGCTGGAGGGTATATGGTGAGCTTCTCGATAGAAAGTTCGTTTGAGATGGTTATTTCTCCCTCTCTACAACAGATAAATGCATTAGATGTGTCTAACCAAGGTCTTCCCAAAATAATGGGATGGCCTTTGGTAGGATCCTTTGAGTGGATGACAAGGAAGTATATTGGGTACTCCCATGAGGCTAAAGTAACTATGATATCATCCAGAATTCCTTCAGGTATAACCCTAGTCTTATCTGTTAATTCCAAAATGGTTGGGGTAGGTATTAAGAACAGGTTTTAACTATAATTTCTCCAAGGTAGTAGTGGTCTTAACATTGATGGCCACCCCTAGGTCTATAAGAGTGTTTCCAATGGAGACCTCATTAATGGTTATGGTCACTACAGGATTTCCTGGGTTCCCATATTTTTCTAGCTTCAGCTGCTCTGATATGTATTCAGAAAGTTATCCTATCAAATGTACTGCAGGAGGGTCCTTCTGCTTCCTACCTGGCTTCTTAATACACAATTCTTTGACTACCTTATTGTAGATTGGAATATCCTTAATGGCTTGTAGCAAGGGAATCTTGACACAAATATTCTTCAATTCATTCAAGATGTAAAATTCAAGTCGGGTGGTAGGTTTCTTGATTACTAATATTTTCGGATAAGGAGGGGCCTTAGTAATTTGTGAAGGTTCATTTTGGGGAAGCTTGGGTTCTTGGTCCTTAGGAATAATAACATATTCCCACCTAGTGTCATCCATAGGTTGCTTAGGGGTTTCCTTGTATTCTTCTTCGTGGATGAATACTAAAGGTCTCTACTTGTCTAGAACTTTTCCCAACCTTAGTTGAATCTCATGTAGTGGAACAAGAGTAATAACATATGTCAGGAAGGCCCGCATCTCAACATTGTGAAGAGGTTGAGTTGTCTTGTTATTGGGATTGAGAACTGGTTGTGTCGGTAATAATGTTGGTCTTGGGGAGCTTTCATTCTAATATTGTAGTGGTTTTTATTGTGGAATAGGAGGCAAAAGTGGTGGAACAAAACCTGGCAGAAGCTGCTGAGTGTTTGATGGAAATTGAGGGTAATGATGGTTGGGCATAGAGATAGTTGGATCTTGAGGGTTCCCTTGGTTATACCCTCCTCTCCATCCTTGAAGCCAAGGATGTTGGTATTGTGTATACCAATTTTTCCAACTTGGTGAGTTCCACTATTGGTGTTGTTGATAATAGGGTGGAACTTGAGATTGTGGATCTGGGTATATAGGTTGGTTCCTAGGATGCCATGGCCTCCTAGGTGAATAAGAGGATTCCCTAGGATTCTCATTCCTATAGATGGCTAACAAACTGAGAAATGATGGAAATTTCTCATTTGAATGGTCTTTTGTGCAGAATCCACAAACTAAAAAGTTATCTAATGGACATTCCCATGAGGAATTCTTCCTCCTGCATCTTGGGCAATATATGCTCATTTCTTCATTTTCCTCCTCCTGTTTCTTTTTAATTTTTAGGGTCTCCAACTGGGAACCTATTGTTCTTAAGATATATGTCTTGAAGTTCTCTAAAAGTTTCCCTATCTCTTCTCTTGTGATACCACCAGAACTAACTGGTTTTAAGTTTCTATTGTAAGGGTCTCGAACATTCTTTCATGTTTTAGATCTACTCCTTGAGTAATTATTACACATGTCACATATTTGGACAAATGGTTTATGCGAGATGTCACTTGATGCCATCAGGTTAAGAATCTCTAGGTATTTTTTTGAAATTCCCTTAAGGAAAAGAACCCTAATTGCATCCTTTGGGAGGTCATGGTATTTTGACTTTTGGGAGATGTATGCAAACCGTTCCATATAGTCCTCGAGATTCTCGTCTTATAATTGTTGGATTTTGAAAATATTGTTACATTATTCTTTGGTCTTGCAGTAGTCTTGGTACTTTTTAAGAAATATATCTTTCATGGCTTCCCAAGACCTAATACTGGATTCTCCCAACCCCGTGAACCATCTTAGTGCAGATTCCTTGAGGGTGGAAGGAAAGAGTTTTAGTTTTTGGGCATCTTGTAAGTAATTGTAGCTCCTACACAAGATGTCGAACTCAAATAGGAAGGTATCTAGATATTCGCTTCTTTTATCATAAAAGGTGGGCAGTGCTGAGAGGGGAATATTTTTCATATTGACATTTGGGATGGTGTCCAAAATTGGAAATCAGGATGTAGTTTCGGTTTGGTTTCCATCTTCTTCTTCCTCCCCATGTCTTACATTGTTGTGATCCTCTCGATCATCCATACTGGTTTGGTTTCCAAAAATAGAGTACTTAAGTGGTTTTATTCTTGAAGAGAACAAGGTATCCCTCTGATGAGAATTTCTTCCTACTGTTTGAGTGTCTAGGACTCTACTCGAGCCGGTTGAGGTTATCGCTGCCAAAGTTTCTATGTCAATTTGAGAGACAATTATGTTGTTTGAACTACCAAACAAGGTATTCACCTATTCAGAGTCTATGATGTCTTAAAAATTAGGATCTCTTGATGGTGGTAAGAAAACAAAAGTTGTATTGTTTGGTTCTACAAAAGGCTCGAGTGGTATTTCCTCTTGTTCCACTATTACTAATGGGTCAATTTTTTGTTCTATAGTGCTCCCTATCTTAGTCTCTTCAAAGACTACTTTAGCTCTTTGGGTTGAGCTATTTCATGTTTTTTGGTATCAGTCTGCGAAATTTATGAGTGGAACATTCCTTCCCCCAAAAAGGTCGAAAGGAAACTTGGTTGAAAGATCTAATTTAGACTTAATGTATCTACCTTTTGGGTCTCTAGTTATGTTCATGAAAGAAAACAAAACAAAAAAGGAAATCTACCATTGGGTTTGGGGGAACCTGCTATAGCAGATGCCTAGGTTCTTACCTCTCATATTAAAGTTCCCCTGTCACCAAACTAATCCTAAGGTTTAGAAATGATTTATTTCCTAACTATTTCCTACCTTGAGACAACTCCCTGACTATGATGCCAAAAATGATGGGTTTTCTATATGCACTAAAAAACACTAAAAACCCTCAATTAAATTGTCAACTCGGGGTAAGTAAACTTAGAGTTGTAGAACTATATGTGAAAAGGCAGAAAGGCTAGAGGTAGTATACTCTAACTAAGTAAATGGGCTATCTAAGGACTAATCTATTCAAGAAAAGGCTATTAATTATCAAACCCTACTAAGAAACTTAAAATATTTACCCTAAGCAACTTTTGAACAAAGGATCTATGGATTGTTCTAAGAAAGAAAATGAAAACCCTACTTGAAGAAAATTAACTTAATCATGACAATAAGCAAAAGAAAACTATCTATTTAATATATCTAATGAGAAATAACAACAACAAACTAATTTAATTAACCTACTCAAATTCAATAGGAAACTATCCTATTAAAGCAAGTAAACAGACAAGCAACTACCCTATCAAAGAAAGTAAACAAGCAAGAAACTACCCTATCAAAGCAAGTAAACAAGAAAACAATCAACTAACTAATCTATGGTAACTTCTACAGCAAGTAAACTAATCAAACTAATAAGCAAGTGAACTCTATTCTTAAATTAAACTTCATAATTACTTCTAATTTACAAAAGGAAATCTTAGTCTACTAGATTCAAAGCATCATGACAGTGAAAGAAATCAACAACTACTCTCTAATCTATGATAATAAAACTATTCTTTAATCTACCAAAGCAAGAAGACTATTCTCTAATGTACAAAAGCAAGGAAACTCAAATATAGTGTTGATGGTTATGTCTCCGGTGTCTTATGATATCACAATGGAATTTAACAACTAATGATAACTCAAGAGGGACAAAATCAATATTGACTTCGATAGCAAAGTGAAAAGTGTGAATTAGACAATCCAATGAGAACTTAGCCATTATAGAAGCAACATCAACTATCCTACATATCCATGTGATTCTTCAATTATGCATTAGTCATCAACAATATGAAAACACTATTCTAGTAAATTCGAATGCATTCTATACTAATATAAGAAAATTCATACTAGTTAGATTCATAACTAAAAACTAAACTCAATAATCAAGCTTCAAATTAAAATTGAAGCCTAGATCTAGAAAGGAAATTGCATAAAGTAAACTAAACTAATCCTATTTTAACAAATTAAATTGCAAAAGGGAAATACCCATAAAACATAAATCAAATCCTATTTCTATTTTAGTATATGACAAGAAAATAAATAAGAAAACTAACTATCAACTAGATAAGAAAACTAAATAGAAATTAGATAAGCAAACTGGAAATGAAAACTAAAACTAACAACTATCCATCCATCAAAACTTGCCAAAGAAACCATAAACTAACTACTATGTTTTAACTCTATTTTTAAACTCTATTTAAGCATAAGAAAAATCTAAATACCATCTAATTACACACAGGGGTTAGTATCTAAACTTGCAAGTTTATTTCCTATCAACTAAAAGGTTGTTGCATATTAAAACTAGCCTCCATAATAACCTGCAAAACTGAACTGAAGTAATTAAATTATGAACAACAATTTACACAGTAAATAAAGAGATAAAACTCATGTACAGGAAATAAAAGAAATGACGATTACACTGTATGAATTCATAAACTAATTGACTAAATATTCACCCAGACTGTTGGTGGGCCCCCCAGCAAGTCATGGCTACTCCTCAAGGATGAATCACGATCTCAAGCAACACGATTTCAACATTTAAAATAAAAACACAGTTTTACACAGTTTTAGCAAAATATGTCTGAAAATGGAAAAACAGAGTTGAACTATCCTTTTTCTCTCCTAACTATTTGTCTGACCACTGATGTGGCATTTATAGTGTTTACAAGATGAGAGTTTGACCACTGGAAGGGCCAACCTCCTCTAAAAACAACAAATCACTTTCAATGTCTTAACGATCGGTGGCTTCTAGAAACAAGGCGAGCCAATAAACGCCCTGTTGTTCCTAGTTTATGTTTTAATGCTATAAAACATATCGTCAAGGCATCCGTAAATGATTTAAAGAAATTATTTGGGAATAAAGAATCAAAGAAAGATTAAAGCAGATTCAGTTTCTCAATTGTCTGTGTCTTGCTTCTTGTTGTTCTTGGATGCTAATGTCTCGCTCAATAGCAGCCCATGATCGTTCTAACTCAACCCGGTTAGTTGTTGTTTGTAAAATGGTGTTAAACATATTTAAGGAAATACTGGTTTGATCCTAAAGGCTCGGTTCAACATTGGTTTGTCTGCTATTTGGGACAGTCATGGACGATAAAACTTTATTTGTTTATAAAGGGATTTTAATCAATTGGTTACTTAAGATTTCCAAAGATGAGATCAAGGAAAACAATTTTAAAATCTAAAACAGTAATGTAAACACATTCAAGGTCGTTTCCTGGTTTTGTAACAATTTCAAGAATTGTAGACAACAAATAAACACTACAGAGAAATATAAGGCTTTAATCAAGAAAGAATATCATATTTCAATAGACAATGATGAAAGAAAAATGAGGTTTCTAACAAGAGTTAAATATTAAGGAACAAAAGTTTTACAGGTCTTAAAATTACTAAAAGTGATTTCAGAGGAAAAATTGTAAATCATTTGACATCCAAACCAATCTGAAATACAAATCAATGATGTATATAACTTCAAATTGATTACTTGTTAGAGAAAGCATTAAAGGAAAAATTCAACAAAGTATACTAAATAGGGAGAAGACACATAGCTACAAAGTTGTAGGATCCAGAATCTCATTTGAGATCTATATTCTGATGTATTTCAAAAATGATATTACAAAATGGCTCTCTCCAAAATTTCTTAAGCCTTTTCTCAGCCTTTCGAAACTATATTTATACATTTTTATCAAAGCTTCTCGTTGGTGACTAACCAACTTCCTAAAATTTCAGTTACATAAAAATAATGTCAACCGTTTACAATTTCTTTTAAATTTCTAATAATAAAAACATTTAAAAAGGTTTTAAGCTTGCATCGACGAACTTCCTTTATCCACATCAATACATTGAACACATTTCCTTAAAAACTTCACAAATATCCTGGGAGCATCAGGTATCTCATTTGCTTCAAATGAGAAAAATTTCTTCTGCAATTCGGGCAACCGACTTTCTATCATTCTTTCTGTAAATTTAACAGTTTTCAATTTTAGACTTGAAGTCACCATCCACTTATTGATCTCTGTGATGTTGATCAATTTAATGTTTGAAATCTCTGCTTTCTTTTCCTCCAGCTCTTCTCTAAACCTCAACTAGTGCTTGGCAATATTGATTTCACCTAACAATTCAGAACAATCATCAGTTTCGATATTCAATGAATCTCTTTCTATGAGATCGAAGATTCCCTGGCAATCCTCATTAACTTCTCTTGTAATTCATTTATATTTAGCCAGTTTTGTTTCCCACACTTGTATCATTATGTCCCCTTTAACCTGTTCAGAAATTGATAATTTCTGAGTCTTTCCAATTTCTTCCTTTGATGAGAAAGCTATTGCCTTCTGAAAAGTTGTTCTAGCTGCTTTTGCCTCCCTTTCTTTCTGGAACGCATTCTCCAACGACTTATTTGATTCCTGAAAATAATTCTGGATTACTTCCAGATTCAAGAACAATTTTTGTTGTTCTTCCTCTATTCTCAAATATATCTCTAGTGCTTGTGTCCTGAAATTTTCAAGTTCTACTAACCGGTTAGTAATAGAAACAATCTTATCTTGCAAATGTTTGTTCTCTTCTCCCATCTTTTGAACCTGTTCCTGTGTGACCTGTATTAAGTGTTTTGTCTCATCCAAGTCTTTATTTAATTTCTAGATTTCTTGCATATCCTTTAGTCTAGCTTGTTCTAGACCTTTCTGTATTCCCCAACTAATATTTCTTTCATTTTCTTTTAGTTGGTCTTGCAACTGGATTATTGTTTGGTCCTTTTGTTCAAGCAGAGTTGTTAAATTGCCTATAGAATACATGTTTGTTGATGCTATAGCACCCATTGTACCTACTAATTCTATAGCAAACTCTTCATCCTTGAGTTTCTTCCCATCTATAATAACTCTATGCTTTTTAATCGTTCCTTCTCCTCTTGGATGAATTTCCTGTTTCAAGACTTCTCTTCACTTTTTATTGAAAAAAAAATCCGATGGGGGGATTTCATCTCTTGAAATCGGCTCTTGATCACTAACATATAAAAATACTTCATGGGGGGTTCCGAAAGTCGATTGTAATGGAGTTAAAGAGGTCATAGGACTACCAAGTTCTATTGAAGTTGTTCCTCCTATATTTTCTGGAACATTCTTCATGATTTATGGAATTGTTTTGGCTCTTTTCCCTTATCCACTCCTGATTATTTTGTTTGAGAAACTTCTGCATCTAGGGAAGGTATCTATGTATTCTTCAACTTACCTTTGTCATTTTCTTTACCCCGAGTATTAGTTTCAAACCTTGGAGGGGATCCTTGTTGTTCTGGCGATGGGGTTGAGATTTCACCTTGTAAAATCTTAGGTAGGCAACTTCGCCTGTGGCCTTGAAAATATGTGAACCCAGCATGTGAGTCAGGTGGAAAGAACTGGACTCTGTTCAACACTTCTTCATAAGACTTAACATATTTAAAAATATTATCATAAATAGATACTTCATGTTCATATGCCTTTAAATTACAATTTATGTAATGCCTACTTATTATTTGGTAGGGGTCATGTTTTCTGTTCTCAATGTTTACTAACTTCACTTCTTCCAATGACTCGGCCTCTACTTTAGAATGGACTAAATTTGATAAAGGAAATTTCCCAATATGAACAGGGAAAGATGGCCATGCTTTTTTCTGGAGTGCTTTTAATTCCAATCCAACACCGCCCTTAGCTATCTGATGAGCTACTTCTCTGCACACCAATATGTCTGGTAAGAATTTCGGGAGTGCATGAGGGGGAATGGAACAACCATAAACCCTGATGTAGGAAACATTTTCCTCAATAAACCAGTCGGCAACTGATTTAAGACTTTCTATGACTACATCAGAAATGCGAGGGGGTTCGCATCCAAAAAATAATTTGTGCATAGGAATAATGAAAAAATGACAAAACTCGTAAAATGTCTCTTTAGCATTTTCTTCCCAAAGGGATGAGTGATATTTATGAACAAGCTCTGGGCAGGAAGTACTCCAACACCAATTCATTAATGGAAAGGGGGTCATAAAATAGATTGCATCCATAATATATGAAGACATATAAAAAGACATTGGTTGCCCCTTTGACTTGGCTGCTTTATAATTTAAAATTTCTTGTGTTAGGTTATCCGACAAAATTTTATGCCAGTTAAAACCATTTACTTCTGAAACTTCCTCTAAGAAGGGTACCCAATTTGCATGAAAGTGACAGGGATCTTTTCTCCCGAAAAGTCTGCATAACATCATGACTATATAAACCATATATTCATTTAAGGAGGCTGTAACATAAATCCCATGAGTATCAGCCCTAAACTTTGCTTCATACCTCGTCCATCCTCTAATCATGTCGGGATATGTCTGGTCTGCCTCAATACATTCCTTTATCTGAAACTCAGTTAAAAATTCAGCATTAAAGGTGTGTTTATGATTCGGTGAGAGTTTATACATTACTTGAATGTGCTCAATCTTGAATGAGCCGATGATAGCTCCTTGCTCGTTCTGAATGCTCCTTGTTGGGATATCTACCTTATCCAGAGCCCAATCGACCATATCAGTATATGCCACCAGCCTCGGATGCGCAACAACCTTATGAAGTTCAGACTCAGCAATGTCCCGGAGATGATTTTCAGAATCAGGGTTAGCATTATTTAGCTCGTACTCCAACAATTCAGAAATTTGAGTCCATGATTTGATGGAGTGTATGGCGTGTGGAGTAGTATCAGAGATAATATCACCTTCCTGTGTGTCTTCATTTTTCTTTGGTGCCTTTTTAGGTGCCATGGCTCTGTGTTTGACTTGAAAACCTGTCACAGAAAGTGGATGAATAAGCTCAGCTTAAAATGAAAATACAGTCATTCGAACGTTTACTTAGAATATATTTTAAAAATGACAAGATTTTCACAACTGTCATGAAATTAAAGATCTTAATGCAAAAGATATTTTATCGAGATACGCTTTAAATGTCCATACTTAGGCACGCTCGATTTTTTCAAATAAAATGAGAAACTTACTTAATCAGAAAATGAAGCATTAATGGACACTTAAAGAATGATTACCCTTAAACCTGTTTTAGAAAGAAGATTTATTAGTGTTAATTATAGATTAAATCTGAAAACATCACTTTTCAGGGTTTCGAAAATCTTGATGTTAAAAGGTATGTCGTTGAAAAAGCCCGATCGCCGAAATCGCGAAATCGCGAAATTGTGATGTTTTAATTAAAATTTAAATGTTTTTTATTACTTTAATTAATTGAGATTAGACGCTATCGGGATTTCAGAAATCCTGATGTCGAGATGTATGTTATCAAAGAAGTTCAATCCCCGAAATCGCGAAATCGCGACGGCTTACCCCTTTTTTTTAAACTGAACTTAACTTATCTTAATTAACTAAATAATCATGATTAGGGCCAAAACATAATTAGTTTAATCTAATGTGATTTATGAATTGTGGTTTCGGAAATCAGGATTTTGGGAAACATGATGACAAAAGACGTGCTCTCATAGAACCGTGAATATTGAAATCGCAACATAATTATGTTAACATTAAACCTTTCTTAGAAGAGACTAAACTAATTCATGTTTTAATTAAGATTTAAATGTATCAGGAAATCGGGGATCGAGATTTCGTGGTTCAATTTGCATTAGTCATCTGTTTGCGGAAAACCCCGAATCCCGATTTCTTTAACTTTTAAATTAAAAAATCACAAATTTAAAATTACAATCCGTTTTAAATAATTTTTCAAAATGCGTTGGAAAACTTATATTTTTGTAAACTTTTATCCGTTCGTTATCCAAAAAATTGATAAAAGGTATCGTGAATTTAGAAATGATGAAACTCTTATTTTCAGAAAGCCAAAACCCAAAAAAATAAAAATCTAGGCCTTTAAGGATGATTTTTTTTTTTAAGATTTGTTTCAACATAGGCTCCAACTGGGGACCTCGTCTCCCTGTGGGATGAGGAGAACATGTAGACTCAATGCCTTCATTGGGTAAATGGTGTCAAGGGTTTATCACTGTCAAACTGTTAAAGGAGAGAAAAAAGCGATTTTATAAAACCTTTGAAAACCTTTTCAAAACTCTTTATTTGCTTTAAATTCAGTTGTAGTCTTCTTTATAATATTCTCCTTCCCATTCTAAATTTAAGTTAGTATTAAGATGATTAGAACAATCTTAGGAAACTCAACATATTTTGTAAATTTCAGCTTGCATCAATCGAAATAATTTTTTTAATTGGGGAGCTCTATTTTGACTTAAGACGAATATCCAGTTTCAAAAAAACTGATAACTAGAATAGAGTAATAGATAAGTATGACAACCTTACAGACACCTCAGATATTGCTTCACTGCTAGCGGGCCTGTTCAGTACCCCGGTGAAGTTATCTATCCCTTTTTACTGAATTTCCTTTCACCGCTTCAAGTGCTAATTATATATTTATACTCAGATATTGCTTCACTTCCAACAGGCTTGTTCAATACCTTGGTGAAGTTATTTGTTTCTTTTATATTCAGACGAGGGCAATCATTTAAATTAATTTCCTTTCATCGTCTGTGGGACTAGATGGGGGCAATCAAATATGAATTTCCTTTCACCATCTATCTTATAGTTAGCTTGTGCATACGAAGCAGGGGCAATCATTGATACTTAAAATATCAGGGGTGATTATCTGTGTAAAAATTTATAATAGAGGTTTGTCAACCTGTTTTGATTATTCTAGACCAATTTTTCTCAACTTTCAAAACTCCTCAGTCTGTAGAGAAAAAGGGAAATATTATTTTCAAGGGTTTTCTTTTGAGCAAGCTTAAATCCTTAGACAAACTGTTAAGAAACCTAAGAGAGTCAGAATCAACCCAAACATAACCACTTTTAGTCAGAAAATAAGAACTATGAAGACTGGACTTACTGAATTCAATCATTTGTTGATTTTCAAGGTTAATACATAATCTCTCCTACTTTGATGAGAAAGCCCAAAAATGTGAAAGATAGTATCGAGGGTATAAAAGGAGATGTTCAACAATCTATAAGCCATAAAACATAGGTTATAATTTCAAAAATAACTCTTTGGACTCTTTTCTTCTTATATATATATATTATATTTGGTATAAAAAATTAACTAATTTTTATTTTATTTTAATTTATTTATATTATGAGAATGGGTTTTCTAAAAATGAAAAACAAAACAGTATATACAATGAGATCTTCTATAAATTAATTATTCCATATAATGCTTTAAAAAACGCCCATTAACAGGGGCATTTAAGATCTTACCATCCAAATTTTCAAGCAGAAATGAATTTTTTCCTTCAGAAGATGCTACCTTAAATGGTCCATACCAAATATGATCAAATTTACCATTTTTTCCTGAATCTTCCTTTCGAGCATCCCACCTCAAAAATAGATCTCCAGGGAGAAAATTCATGTCCTTGGCTTTGCGATCAAATAATATCTTCATGTCATCCTGGTACTTCTGCAACTTTTCATCCACTACATCCCTGTGCTGCTGAACTTCAATCAGTTGATTTATCCTTCTTGTGAGAGGATTTGGTTCTTCCTTCTCATATTGCCATAGTTTCATCAAAGGAAGTGCTAGATTTATGGGAAACACTACATCTGTTCCATAAACCATTTGAAAGGGATAAGTACCGATAGACTTTTTTGTGCCTATCTGATTTGCCCACAGAGCATATTTTAAATGTAAATGCCAAGATTTTTTATTTTCATTTAAGACTTTCTTGATTATACTGATTAAGCTCTTGTTAGAATATTCTTCCAGACCATTTCCTTGAGGATAGTATGTTGTGGAATGACCCAGCACAATATTATATTTCTGGCAAAAGCTGGCCATTGCCATAGACTTAAAATCCCGTGCATTGTCTGTGACTATCTTCCTAGGACAACCGAACCTAGACAAAATATTTTCTTCTAAGAAGTCTATAACAACTGAATCTGTGGCCTTCCTTGTTGGGATAGCTTCCACCCATTTGGTGAAATAGTCTTTTGCAGTCAGAATCCATCTGTTTTGAGCACTTGAGTGAGGATTAATCTCCCTATGATGTCTAGTCCCCATTGTTGAAAAGGAGCTTCTGTCTTGACTGGGACCAATGGCATCGTTGGTAGTTTATGTTTCCCTATAAAGAATTGGCAAGGGATGTAAGCTCGTACCTTAGCATTGACATCTGGGAAAAGTTTAGGCCAGTAATAACCAGCCCTCAAGATTTTATATACCATAGCCCTCCAAGCATGGTGTCCTCCACAGACTCCTTCGTGAAATTGACTTATAACTTTTTTTGTTTCTGATTCGACCAGACAGACCAAGAAGAAACCAAGCGGCTCTTTCCAGTATAATCATTTTTTGGAAATACAGTATTTAACTGCAAGCAGCTTTAGCATTCTAGATTTCGATGAAGACAAGTCAATTGGACATTTCAAAGTTAATAAGTATGTTACTATGTCCTTATACCAATTCGACGACGCGAATTTCTCCTCGATCCTGTTTTCGACTATTTGGTCCTCAAGTTCATTCACGTCTATTCATCCTTCTTCCTCCTGAGAACTGTTTATCCCAAGAGCCCTGAAATTGGATTCAGCTAAAAGTTTTGCTAAACCCTGTCCCTTTACCAATTTGGTTGGTTTAACCTCCAAGTCGAACTCTTGAATTTTTGCAAGCCATC
>JZKD02S1673086.1:483431-516031 GCA_000966675.3 Picea glauca
TATATCATTTCTGTGTATTGTGAAGATTATGCTGGATATTTCACTGTTATTCTGTTATTTCTAGCATTTCGTTTCTGTTCTGCATATTTTATATATCTGGTATCTTGCACCCATGATCTAGATAATAGCATACCATACTTTGGGGGAATGTCAGCGACTACTACATCCATAAGAATACTTTTAGCAGGTATTTGAGCCAAAACTACCACTAGGTCTTTAATCATACCTATGCATTTTACCTTCTCTGAATTGAAAGAATATAAATCACCATAGGGTCTTGTGATTTCGAGACCAATTTTTTCCATTATTGTCTTTGGCATAACATTGTGGGAAGCTCCAGAATCCAACATACAGTTATGGAGAAGGTGGTCAAACAGGGTTAATGTAATATAAAAAGGAGCCATGGTGTCTCTTGCACCTTCGACGTGTGGACCGAAGACTAAGATAGGTTTGTCATCCTCTAAGTTGATGGCGTCGGCCTGGCTTTCATCTTCGGAAAAATTAATCATTTTGGCGATTTTTTTTCTATATACGTGATTTTTTGCTAACTCAACAAGGGGAATAGGAATTTTGATTTTATTTATTTTGTTTTCCAAATTAAAGTTTCCTAGAGCCTTGTCATTTTCAATATTTGGGGCTTCCATACCTTTCTTCTCAATTTTACGTTGAGATGTGACCTTGTTTTCTTTTATAGGAGCTTGTATCTTCATAGGGAGTGTTCCTACTGGTTCTGACTGTACAGGTTGTGTATCAGTTGTGTTTCTTTTTGCAGAATGTTTATCTGCAACCTTTGGAGTTACCTCATCGGTTTCGTTTCCTGACAAACTCTTTTTTGTTGGAACATTTGGGAGATTTTTATTTCATGGTCTCAAATTATATTTTCCCTATAATTCAACAATAATATCATCTACAATATTTTGATATGTGAAATCATCATTCATATTATTGTTAACATGTTCTTCTGATGTACTTTCTTTACTTAAAGAATCTTGTAATCTTGTCTTGATAAATAAGGGGATTTATTATCATCGCCAAGGTTACTAATATCTTCATCGATTTCTTCAAAATCTCCTAAATCTTCCTCTCTGATGTAGTTTTCACTTTTAAAAGGTGTTTGAATTTTTTGATCTTCATTTTTAATTATTTTATGTGGTCCCTGAGGTTCAGGATTTCTTCGAAAATATTTTCTGGGGAAATTATCTCTTTTCGATTTCTCTAGTTCCATTTTCGAGATCTTGTTTGAAAGTTATCAAATGACCCTATCCATCTCTTCTATTCTATCTCCCGAGGATTTTCCTGAGCCTGAAGGTCCACCTTGCTCTTTAAATTTTTTATTTTCTTTGTTTCTAGTTTTAGTCCTTGCTTTGAGTTTCCCTGATGCCATCATATTTGATTCAATTTCAAGCGCATCATATTGCATTTTTGTGAGATCTATTGATCTCCTCTCTCTCAATAATAAGGCAAAGTCGGGGTCAAAAGCGCCAGCAAAAGTCACCTTTGCTGCAGGTTGTGAAGGTTTAACCTCAACTAGAATTTTATTGTATAACTTATTGAACCTCTGTGTGAATTCTAGAAATGACTCAGAGTTTTTCTTTCTAAGGGCTTCGAATTCAGTTAAGTAGTAGAGGTGATCCTTCCTCTCTCCCCATTGTCTAATAAATGCACTTTCAAGTTCTTCATAGGATCTTAAAGATCCAGCTGCTAAGGATATGAACTAGGTCCTCACCTGTCCCTCAAAAGTTTGAACGAGGAGTCTAGAATAAACATCTTCATGTTCTATTCTGAGTATGTCAGCAAATTGATCAAAAAGGTTTATATGTTCTTGGGCAGTCAAATCACCTTCCCCTGTAAATTTCGGAAAGCTTTTCATATAATTCTCGGGGAGATCATGAAGAGGAACGGGAAGAACTAGGGGAGCATATCTAGAAGCTACTTTAGCGAAAGTCCCTAGAAGCGGTACTTGACCACCTCCAGGGGCACCACCTCCAGCTACAGCACCTCCTTGTGCAGCCATGGTTAGATTTGGGACTGAAGTTTGGATAGTGTGAGGAGAAGATTCTCGGAAATATGGAGAAGAAACTTCAGAAAATGAGAAAGTATCAAATGAGGGGGGAAGTGAAAGTGATATTTCAAGAGTTTCCGATGAATTTGATTGCGTAAAGTCAGGTTGATCTATAATATATGTGGAAAAAAAGACTTGTTTAAGTGATTTTCGCGATTTTAAAATTTTTTCTGGATCAGAGACTGGCGATGTCTGCTTGCTATCTGGGTTTTTTCTGGTGTTCTTTCGGCTACTAGCCAGTTTAATTATTGTGGAGTCGCCAAGTGAAAAATAATAGCCTTAGAAGGTTTTATGTTCTTGTTCACTATCAAAAATAGAAAATGTCAATGTCGTTCTTCCCAGGGAAAAGATTCGTTTCTTCGTTCCTCGACAACAGCACCAAAAAGATGTTGTTCCTGAATTTATGTTTTAAGGCTATAAAACATACTGTCAAGGCATCTGTAAATGATTTAAAGAAATGATTTGGGAATAAAGAATCAAAGAAAGATTAAAGCAGATTCAGTTTCTCAACTATCTTTGTCTTGCTTCCTGTTGTTCTTGGATTCTCATGTCTTGCTCAATAGCAGCGCATGATCGTTCTAACTCAACCCGATTAGTTGTTGTTTGTAAAATGGTGTTAAATAGATTTAAGGCAATACTGGTTTGATCCTGAAGGCTCAGTTCAATGTTGGGTTGTATGCTATTTGGGACAGTCATGGATGATAAAACTTTATTTGTTTATAAAGGGATTTTAATCAGTTGGTTACTTCAGATTTCCAGAGATGAGATCAAGGAAAACAATTTTAAAATCTAAAGCAGTAATGTAAACACATTCAAGGTCGTTTCCTAGTTTTGTAACAATTTTGAGAATTGTAGACAACAAATAAACACTACAGAGAAATATAAGGCTTTAATCAAGAAAGAATCTTATATTTCAATAGACAATGATGAAAGAAAAATGAGGTTTCTAACAAGAGTTAAATATTAAGGAACAAAAGTTTTACAGGTCTTAAAATTACTAAAAGTGATTTCAGAGGAAAAACTGTAAATCATTTGACATCCAAACCAATCTGAAATATAAATCAACGATGTATATAACTTCAAATTGATTACTTGTTAGAGAAATCATTAAAGTAAAAATTCAACAAAGTATACTAAACAGGGAGAAGACACATAGCTACAAAGTTGCAGGATCCAGAATCTTGTTTGAGATCTATATTCTGATGTATTTCAAAACTGATATTACAAAATGGATCTCTCCAAAAATTTTGAAGCCTTTTCTCAGCCTTTCGAAACTATATTTATACATTTTCATCAAAGCTTCTCGTTGGTGACTAACCAACTTCCTAAAATTTCGGTTACATAAAAATAATGTCAACCCTTTACAATTTCTTTTAAATTTATAATAATAAAAACATTTAAAAAGGTTTTAAGCTTGTGTTGACGAACTTCCTTTATTCGCATCAATACATTGAATGCATTTCCTTAAAAACTTCACAAAGATCCTGGGAGCATCGGGTATCTCATTTGCTTCAAATGAGAAAAATTTCTTCTGCAATTCGGGCAACCGAATTTCTATCATTCTTTCTGTAAATTTAACAGTTTTCAATTTTAGACTTGAAGTCACCATCCACTTATTGATCTCTGTGATGTTGATCAATTTAATGTTTGAAATATCTTCTTTCTTTTCCTCCAACTCTTCTCTAAACCTCAGCTGGTGCTTGGCAATATTGATTTCGCCTAACAATCCAGAACAGTCATCTGTTCCGATATTCAATGAATCTCTTTCTAAGAGATCGAAGATTCCCTGGTAATCCTCATTAACTTCTCTTGTAATTCATTTATATTCAGCCAGTTTTGTTTCCCACACTTTTATCATTATGTCTCCTTTAACCTGTTCATAAATTGATAATTTTTTAGTCTTTCCAATTTCTTACTTTGATGAGAAAGCTATTGCCTTCTGAAAAGTTGTTCTAGCTTCTTTCGCCTCCCTTTCTTTCTGGAACACATTCTCCAACGACTTATTTGATTCCTGAAAATAATTCTGGATTACTTCCAGATTCAAGAACACTTTTTGTTGTTCTTCCTCTATTCTCAAATATATCTCTAGTGCTTGTGTCCTTAAATTTTCGAGTTCTACTACCCGGTTAGTAATAGAAACAATCTTATCTTGCAAATGTTTTTTCTCTTATCCCAGCTTTTGAACCTATTCCTGTGTGACCTGTATTAAGTGTTTTCCTCATCCAAGTCTTTATTTAATTTCTGGATTTCTTGCATATCCTTTAGTCTAGCTTGTTCTAGACCTTTCTGTATTCCCCAACTAATATTTCTTTCATTTTCTTTTAGTTGGTCTTGCAACTGGATTATTGTTTGGTCCTTTTGTTCAAGAAGAGTTGTTAAATTTCCTATAGAATACATGTTTTCTAATGCTATAGCACCCATTGTACCTGGTAATTCTATAGAAAACTCTCCATCCTTGAGTTTCTTCCCATCTATAATAACTCTATGCTTTTTAATCGTTCCTTCTCCTCTTGGATGAATTTCCTGTTTCAAGACTTCTCTTCGCTTTTTACTGAAAAAGTAATCCGATGGGTAGATTTCATCTCTTGAAATCGGCTCTAGATCACTAACATATAAAAATCCTTCATGGGGGGTTCCGAAAGTCAACTGTAATGGAGTTAAAGAGGTAATAGGACTACCAAGTTCTGTTGAAGTTGTTCCTCCTATATTTTTTGGATCATTCTTCATGATTTCTGGAATTGTTTCTGGCTCTTTTCCCTTATCCATTCCTGATTCTTTTGTTTGAGAACCTTCTCCATCTAGGGAAGGTATCTTTGTATTCTTCAACTTACCTTTGTCATTTGATTTACCCTGAGTATTAGTTTCAAACCCTGGAGGGGATCCTTGTTGTTCTGGCAGTGGGGTTGAGATTTCACCTTGTAAAATCTTAGGCAAGAAGCTTCGCCTATGGCTTTGAGAAGATGTGAACCCAGCCTGTGAATCAAGTGGCAAGGCCTGGACTCTGTTCAACACTTTTGCATAAGACTTAACATCTTTAAATATCATCATAAATAGATACTTCATGTTCATATTCCTTTAAATTACAATGTATGTAATGCCTACTTATTATTTGGTAGGGGTCATGTTTTTTGTGCTCAATGTTTACTAAATTCACTTCTTCCAATGACTCGGCCTCTACCTTAGAATGGCCTAAATTTGATAAAGGAAATTTCCCAATATGAACAGGGAAAGATGGCCATGCTTTTTTCTGGAGTGCTTTTAATTCCAATCCAACACCGCCCTTAGCTATCTTATGAGCTACTTCTATGCACACCAATCTATCTGGTAAGAATTTTGGGAGTGCATGAGGGGGAATGGAACAGCCATAAACCCTGAAGTAGGAAAAAATTTCCTCAATAAACTAGTCAGCAACTAATTTAAGACTTTCTATGACTACATCAGAAATGCGAGGGGGTTCACATCCAAAATATAATTTGTGCATAGGAAAATTGAAAAAATGACAAACCTCGTAAAATGACTCTTTAGCATTTTCTTCCCAAAGGGATGAGTGATATTTATGAACAGGCTCTGGGCAGGAAGTACTCCAACTCCAATTCATTAATGGAAAGGGGGTCATAAAATAGATTGCATCCATAATATATGTTTACATATAAAAGGACACCGGTTGTCCCTTTGACTTGGCTGCTTTATAATTTAAAATTTCTTGCGTTAGGTTATCTGACAAAATTTTATGCCAGTTAAAACCATTTCCTTCTGAAAATTCCTCTAATAAGGGTACCCAATCTGCATGAAAGTGACAGGGATCTTTTCTCCCGAAAAGTCTGCATAACATCATGGCTATATAAACCATATATTCATTTAAGGAGGCTGTATCATAAATCCCATGAGTATCAGCTCTAAACTTTGCTTCAGACCTCGCCCATCCTCTAATCATGTCAGGATATGTTTGGTCTGCCTCAATACATTCCTTTCTCTGAAACTCAGTTAAAAATTCAGCATTAAAGGTGTGTTTATGATTCGGCGAGAGTTTATACATTACTTGAATGTGCTCAGGCTTGAATGAGCTGATGATAGCTCCTTGCTCATTCTGAATTCTCCTTTTTTGGATATCTACCTTATCCAGAGCCCAGCCGACCATATCAGTATATTCCACCAGCCTCGGACGCGCAACAACCTTATGAAGTTCAGACTCAGCAATGTCTCAGAGATGATTTTCAGAATCAGGGTCAACATTCTTTAGCTCATACTCCAGCAATTTAGAAATTTGAGTCCATGATTTGATGGAGTGTATGGCGTGTGGAGTAGTATAAAAGATAATATCACCTTCCTATGTGTCTTTGTTTTTCTTCAGTGCCTTTTTAGGTGCCATCGCTCTACGTTTGACTTGAAAACCTGTCACAGAAAGTGGATGAATAAGCTCAGCTTAAAATGAAAATACAGTCGTTCGAACGTTTACTTAGAATATATTTTAAAAATGATGAGATTTGCACAACTGTCATGAAATTAAAGCTCTTAATGCAAAATATATTTTACCGAGATACGCATTAAATGTTCGTACTTAGGCACTCTCGATTTTTTCAAATAAAACGAGAAACTTACTTAATCAGAAAACGAAGCATTAATGGACACTTAAAGAATGATTACCCTTAAAACTGTTTTAGAAAGACGATTTATTAGTGTTAATTATAGATTAAATCTAAAAACATCACTTTTTGGGGTTTCATAAATCTTGATGTTAAAAGGTATGTTGTTGAAAAAGCCCGATCGTCGAAATCACAAAATCACGATGTTTTAATTAAGATTTAAATGTTTTTTATTACTTTAATTAATTGAGATTAGACGCTATCAGGATTTTGGAAATCCTGATGTCAAGATGTATGTTATCAAAGAAGTCTGATCCCTGAAATCATGAAATCGCGACAGTTTACCCCTTTTTTTTAAACCGGACTTAACTTATCTTAATTAACTGAATAATCATGATTAGGGCCAAAAAATAATTAGTTTAATCTAATGTGATTTATGAATCGGGGTTTCAAAAACTGAGATTTCAGGAAATATGATGACAAAAGACACGCTCTCATAGAACCGCGAATCCCGAAATCGCAACATAATTATGTTAACATTAAACCTTTATTAGAAGAGACTAAACTAATTCATGTTTTAATTAAGATTTAAACGTATCGGGAAATCAAGGATCGGGGTTTCGTGGTTCAAATTTCATTAGTTATCTGTTTGCGGAAAACCCCGAATCCCGATTTCTTTAACTTTTAAATTAAAAAATCACAAATTTAAAATTACAATCAGTTTTAAATAATTTTTCAAAATGCGTTGGAAAACTTATATTTTTGTAAACTTTTATCCATTCGTTATCCAAAAAATTGATAAAAGGTATCATGAATTTAGAAATGACAAAACTCTTATTTTTAGAAAGCCGAAACCCAAAAGAATAAAAATCTAGGCCTTTAAGGATGAATTTTTTTTTTTAAGATCTATTTCAACACGCCCAACATAACAACCCAATATGAGTTGTTAGAAGCTCAGTTGTTGGAGGCCACGAGGACAAAGAAAACCCATGTCTTTGATTCGCCCATCGCTAGCCTTCAATATGATAACCACCAAATCGCCCATGGTTTTAGTGCAGGACGGAGTGTTAGATGAAGTGTTAGATGGAGTACTGGACGAAGTGCCAGATGAAAATATGACCTGGGATTTTTCCCTGTGACACACAGAATGCGAATTAGTTTCTTGAAATCATTAAAACATGTTGAATTATACTCAAAACCATCATAAAAATAAATAATACATACTTGGTATGAACCACGACAATTTAACACAAAAATCCTCCAAAACTCTTCAAAACAAGAAAATACATATACAATATTGGCCAAAAAGGATCTAATCATTATCACTAAATTAACCATATCACGGGCCCAATGATCATCCTAGTTGCAATAAGTGTTTGGGCCCAAAATAACTCATTTTTACAATGACCAAATATTCGTGGTGTAGCAGCACCGCACACACAATTGCAGTATGCGTGATCATCATTTAGAAATTGTAACCAATGCCAAGCTAAACATCCAAATAATCTTAGTGCAAAAGGACATTGATTGTGTATCAACCAACCAATTCACCACTATTGTAACAATCAATCGACCTAACAAGTTGTGGCAACCACACATACCCACGCATCAACTCGAATTGGGGTTGTGACCCTCTCAATTAAACAATATTGAGTTATTAAACATAAGGAGAGTGATTGTGTATTTTGAATTGTGCAATTAACAATGTAGGGTTTACCATTGTTATGACAAAGGTAGTGACTAGATATCAAACCAACAAGACTTCCAGATGACCAACTGGGCTAGCTTGTACTCAAATTAGTCGAAAATATACAACCATCCAACAATAACCAAGTAGTAAACCCGGCAGGTCAGGGCGGTCTTCTCTATCAACCTTTAGATTGGAGGGCTAAGGGTTTGTTCTATAGCCAACACAAGGAGAACAGAGCCAACTCCTTGTAATGGTGAAACCTCCAAGGCCAATGGTGCATACACAGAGAGAACCATGACTCATTTGTGGACAGGTAAAAAATCCCATGACAGGGGGATATAACAAAGGAGAGAGACTCCAACTCGGCCAGTAACAATACTTAAGACACACAGGGTATAACCCTCGTGGTTCTCCAGTCAAACAACCACAACGTTGAAGTGAATACAGGGTCGATAAATTAACAAAATAACCCACCACGCGACCTTTTAGTGGTGGAAACAAACTAATTCTCAAGTGAACAAACCCAGTGACACAGAGTGCCTCCAACCATTAAACCCACAAAAGCCAAAGACTGGACATAGTAACGAATGCGTGAGGATAGCTATCCACCCAACACCAAACAAAAACCCTCCAACTAAACCAACAAGGATAACAGAGAGCCCTTATGGCTCATAAAACACGGGATGACCAATAACTTCTATGAATTCAAAATTATTGTAGGAAGAACCATCAACGCTTCATTCCAAGAACACAATTTTACACGGTTGCAATACTTAAGGAAAACACAAACCAATACACCTCAGCCATTAATCATTTCATAACCAGAGTAGACTCATGAATGGCCAAAAAAATACATACCTGTAATCGAACACCTTAAAACACGAGTTGGTCGAGTGATTCCCCTCTGCTAATAAATCAAAGCATAACCATAGCAACAAGGTTGCACAATAGACCGACTAGGTTGGTGTCCAATAGAAGGATTAAAGGTGATGTGCAATAAATGCACATAGCCTCCACCCATAGTCAATTAAATCATTAGTAGAAGCTAGCCAATAATCCATTAACTCAATTAATTAGACCATATATCGGAACCATCAACCATTAAAACCAATAGCGCGATCCATATCAACTCATGCCATAAAATAATCACGGTGCATATCCACTATGTAACCCAAACAAAATCACATAGCTATTAACGTCCATTACCTTGTCAAATGTGTCACCAACATCCCATCCATTCAAATATACCATATTCATATTACCAATATAACTCAATCAAATCGCATAACCATTACTTTCTAGATAGGATTTAACCATAATAAATTTAATATTTCATGCATGTAATATAGCATAGCTCAAATTATTCCCCTTGCATTTGTCGCATTTTTTCATTTATTTCCAATTGCTTGTATGTGTTACTAACATGTCTGTTATGCAGGTGGTCCAAGAACAAGTAGTAGTGGTGTCAATGAATATCATAGGTCGTAGTAACACAAAGAACCAATACTTCATAAGCCTCAAACCATAGCCAATAAAAACAATATCTCATTAACCATGTAAGCCATGGTGAACATCATCACAACATCACATATGAACATACATGATCTCCAATCTACAAGGGGGTCCCACCTACTAGTATTATTTAACTTTAATAATAATAGGCTTTAGAAACACTTTGTGGGAAAAACTTAGTTGCAATTTTAATCGTCAACACCACTTAGATTTAATTAAAATGTAGCCGATATCCGATATTTTGGGGACTCGACCACCATGGTATCAACATATCATCTCCTTGAGATAAATAAATTTTGATTCCAACCTCTAACGCATGGTTCAACATCTAAGTTGTCACTCTAGACATGCACCCCTACTTCGATTGACCACTTGGTGTAACACGTGGTCATATCACCACCACCACTTGGCTTGACATGTGGCACTCACAATTTATCTTGACTACTACCTCAAAATTCCAATTCACCCCAACATGTGGCCCAATAATCACTTGACACATGGACCAAACACGATATGCCACATCATCATGGAATACAAATACTCACCCAACTAGGTGTTGACGCCTGTCCACTTCTCACAGGCTAGGCTTCATCATCCTCCCTGCTCACAGGCTATCAAGGGATGATCTAGATTATTTCTGAGAACAAAATGAAGGAAGAGATATAATAGTGAAATATATAGAGATATTGCGAGATACACATAAATGTTGCAATAAACACAGAGATACAATAATGCACAATTTTTATTAATCATAGAATGTATAGAAACTGTAAAATTACAAGTGAATGACTCACTAGAATGGTGGCATCTTATCTTTGAGAAGATATGTGATGGCTATGCTCATTCGCAGGAAGATGATGATGTTTACAATGAGGCTCTAGAGGCCTTTTTAACATTTAGAAAGTACAAAACCCTAACCCCAAAAGATGAAACGCCAAAAGGTTTGTGGGCCCCGATGGGGGTAGTTGGTACGTCAACTTCCTAAGGGCATAACTTTTTCATATGATCTCTATTTGGGGAATTCGATACCTTGTCAAAAATTTCTATCCAAGAAGTACAACTTTCATAGGGGACTAAGTAATTTGTTTAACAACCTCCTCGCCCCCCAAAAGTCCAAAAAAATGTCATTTAGGGCCTCAAAACGACCCCAGAAGTTTGGGACTCGAAAATCTGTAAAACAACTACCAAAATGGAAAACTTTATTTTGAGCCAGTGGAATAGGTGGGTGGCCACTGATATCCATTTGGATCAAGGGAAGGGTGGAACCCTTCCTGAAATTTTTCCTTTCCAGGGTATCTCCATATCAATGATTTCACAAGTTGAATGAGCATGGGAGGAACTCCTGACATTCTGAGGAAGTGGGTAGAACCCTGTCCCAGAACCATGCCCCATATTGCATATTGGCATATCAAAGTTTTATAAAAAGAACACTCATTTGATGTTCTTTTGGGGCCTGATACTCTGGAACCCCGGGCGTTGACTCCCTCCTTAGCTTAGGTATGAAATCGACGGTCGAGATTGCTCGGCTCCAAGATTTGACGACTGAAAATTAAGGCTCTAATCCAAGGCCTCCACACCCAACTTGGCCCACACTCAACACATAGACTCAACATGTCATGTTCCCAAAATGACACATCTTAACACAATATGACTAGGCTAATATGGTATTGACACGTGGTTGATGATGTGTCATGACATGTGGCACGAAACTTGTTTGTTGACTTCATCACATCTTCCAATCTAGCACAGATCTCCATGCAAAAAATATGACTCTACTTGACACGTAGACTGACATGGTTATAGATGTCATTGCAGAGCACTCGACTCAACCATCCAGGTGTTGACACATTTCCATTTCTCATAAGTTTGATCACGTCATATGGCATCATCCTGATGTCATCCTTCTCTCCCTGGTTAACAAGGAATAGGTCAGAACCTTTCCTTAGAACTGTTCCCCACCGGGGTATCGACATATCAAGTATTTCACAAGGGTAGCAGGTTTGGAGACCTTATGGGGGCTTGATACCCCGATACTCCAAGTGCTAATATCCCTCTTGATCTTAGTTATGAGATCAACAACTAAGGTCTTCTCAATGTTCAATCCATCGGTCAAGGTTTCAAGGATTCAATCAAGGGTTTGTGCCCGATTGAGGGCCCACGTCCATCTTACACAAATTAGCTAATGACAGGTGTTTTCCTCTGTGATGCTCTCATCGTTGCACTTGTATGCCACCTCCTCTCTCTCGCAAGAAAAAACGGGATGGAACTCCATGTGGGAAATTTTCCCACCATATATCAACATATCGACGATTTGTTATGCCCACACCATCGAATCTATCAATACCCAATAGCCCGATACTCCATGGGAGATAGGATGGTGGAGATCTATAGTCTCATTGATCTAATGACGGTTAAACCAAGGCATCGAGTCAAGGGTTTCATCCCGATAGGGTCCACACTCAACTCACCCACAAATAAACCACTGACAAGTGTCATCCTTGTGACATCGTGGTTGTCACGCTGGCAACAAACGTCATGAGGAAATTATTTTCTCTCTCCTTTTGCTTATATGTGAAGAAGGTATGGAACTAGGGATGGAACCCTATCCCTGGGTATCAACATATTGGGGTTTTATAATGTCTATCACAATATTCTCTTGATACTTTGGGTTTCTGATATTCAAGGAAACCAATACCCTATCCCCAGCTCCCCAAACCATCTGATACAATCAAATGACTATCACTCTTTTGTCCACTGATATAACGACTATCATTTTTCGACAGATTTCATTACAAAGTTCAACAATTAATACAATTTGTTCTTGGATGACTGAGATCGACTCTCACCATAGGATCGACGGATACCATTTTAGAATGATTCAAACATGTGTTAAATGGATTATAGTTTACATTTTAGACTGCAAAGTCCACTATCTTTCCCCATGTCTTCCATGGGGATCTCATCTTTGTTTCCATGAGATATTGACCCATCTTCCAACAAGAAATAAACTTGCTACATAGACACCCAAATGAGGATTTAGTTTTCATTGTAACCCTTTCATGTCATAGGGAGGGAGAAAACACAAGGTTTTCCATTAATTCATTATCCCTTCTTGGAAGATCATAACACTTCCTTTCTCTCAGGATTATCATTTGTTCCTTACTTATAGATCTCGTCCCCTTTCACAGGAAATTCATTACATTGAATATATTATTGAGCACACATGGCTAACCTAGACTTACAACATTTCATTTTACCTACAGGTTCTTACTCAATTTCATACAATTTTGTTGATTGTTCAGGCATGCCAAAATAAACATCAAAAAGTGTAATAGACTGACAAGTAATACAAGGAATTAGTTACATAATGTGTTTCATGTTTCGTTACTTAAGAAATATATACCTGATCCTAATCATGTGATTGACTGGAATGTGATTCAGGTGGAACAAGAAGGTGTCTTGCAAGTGCAGTATGTGCACATATTGGACTGGAAAAGAAAACATCTCCAGAATCGAGTCATAGGACTTGTAAAGGTCTAGTGGACCTAGGATGGTCCTGAGGATGCGACATGGGAGCATGAAGATGCTATGCAGGCAGAATACCTGCATAATTTTTAAGATTTTGGAAATATTGTTGATGTCATATGAAAGTTGCACTGAGGATAGTGCAACGACAAGGGGAGGGGATTGTAATACCCCAAGGACGTGCCCCAATTGCATTATGAATTGTAATTATGTTTTATAGGCTGGTGAGCCAAGTTTAAATAAGTTGGTGGGATTATGTGATTACTAGGCCAGAGAACCTAAGTGTTGAAGGCCAAGACCCTGAGTTTTGTACATGTAATGATGCACATTATTAATATAAAAACATCTATGTGTGTGGACCGACCACGATGAATGAGTGATGGGGGACTAATCTTCCACAAAGTCTAGGTAAGGGAGACGAGGATGAAAGGTTGGAAGAGGGGCTAAGCTAGAGGGATTAATTCCTGGAAATAATAATTTATTATTATTCCAAAGTGGTGTGAAAGGTATGTTTTTTTTATCCTAAGTCCTGGGAGGGGCAACATATGCAACCCCGACGTGTGCAAAAGGGAATGCATGCATCTCCAGGAAGACAAGTATTGACCTGGGTGCATGTGGTTAAAATCTGAAGCATCAGCTGAGTTTGGGGTTCCTCCTCCATTATACCGTCAATTGTCTAAACCGTGAATTTATTTTGACCTCTATATGCATACCCTCACACAGCTCTGAAAATAGAACATGTGTTTCTTTCTTGAGGATTCGATACACCCTCTGTCAAAATCATCAAGCTGGTGTTCGGCCTTTGCATGGATTGTTTGTCGCACATCCCCGAAACCAAAGTCGTGAGTCTGTCCTATATTGCTGGATGGGAAAACCGAATGTCCCATAATTGTTGAGATTTGTTATGTTGTAGCATCTGTTTATCACCAGTTTTGGGGAAGCTCATGTCTAAGTTCCTAGTTGATTATTGTGGCCACATAGTGCTTGACTATGTGTGTCTTGTTGGCTAGTGTATGTTCATGTTGAGCATCATGGTTTCCCAACTGTGTTGGAAATCAAGTTGAAGGAAACAGGTTGTCTAATATGTGTGTAACACTCTCTCTAGGTGAGAGAATGCGCAGAGGAAGTGAGAACTCCTAGAAGGGGGTCCTGTAGCTGCCACAGAGCTCAGAGACTTCTGGTCCGGTCTATTGTTGAAGCCTAAGGTAAGGGAGGTTTAGCATCCGAAGGACTGTCCGGGTGACAGTGAAGGTGTATACTCCTTGGGTGGGACAGGCATGTGGGGAATGAGGGTTTGTGAGCAGTGGGCGTAAGTGACTCCTAGGAGAGAATCCTTCCTCTGTAACTGTGTGTCTTCCCGTTGACCTTTCCTAGCCTAGGATTCCCTGCCTGGTGGAGCTTAGTCCCAGCTCGGGGGTGACATACTATTGAGAGTGATGAGTAGCATGATCTAAGGCTGGGAAGGTCATGGAAGTTCTGCAGGCAGTTGGTGGGATTGTCACAGTTTCAAAGATAAGTATCAGTTGGTGCTTAATATTATCTTTTTTCATGTGTGTGATTCTTATATGTTATCATGTATTTTTTTGTGCATATGAATTATTGTTAGTGTCCTTGATGATGTATATTAGCAGTAATCATGTGCTTACTCTATGTTTGGTTAAATCTGTTAATTGGATTTAATATGCATGTTATATTTTTAAGTATGAGAATGTTTCGCGTAGTAGTGTTGCTTGGAAAGTGGGTTGATGGTCAGGGATGTTACAATACGGTATTAGAGCATGGTTACAATGCTGATCTTGGATGGGCCAGATAAGTGGTCATTAGACCCAAGGTTTCAGGTGGAAATTGTGTGAGGAAGAACCAATTTTTGGACCTTAGAATGTTCTGGAGTGCCAAGGAGTTACTCGGTTGTGTTATGAAGCTCAGAAGAAGTAGAGATATAGTAAAACCATGATAGAAGTGGTATTGGATCTGCAAAGTAATTTGGGTTGTAGGATATATTTGGAAGAAAAGGAAAACCTTAAGACCCTCAGATCTCAAGAAGATGCAAGAGAGTTATCCTGGAAACCTTTCAGAATTTCAGCAATCGAGAGTAACGAGGTGTGTTGATGCATGAACTCCTGATACCTGAAACTATGAAATCCAAAGAAATATCTACACCATAGATCAGAGGATGAAATCTTGACCGTTGGATCAATCAAAAGGTAGATCATAATTTCATAATTTCGGCAATCGAGAGAAACGAGATGTGTGGATGCATGAACTCCCGATACCAGAAACACCGAAATGAAAAGAAAGCAGGGTGGGACCCGATGACATCATCATAGGTGATGTGGACCTTCCGAGATCTTCCATGTTCTCACCATCCTATAGGTGAAGTGGACCTTCCTAGATCTTCCACTGCCTTAGTTGGTGAAAGCTTTACTACGTAGGCCCAAAGGGTAAAGTAGATCGAAATTTCGGATGTCAGAAGATTGGGAAGAAACAAGTGGTGGAACTCTTGAAGTCTAAAGTCTCGAAGTTCTGAGGTTCGAAGTATCAAAGTCCCGAAAAACTCGAAGACATAAATACCACAGTGGATTTCAGTCGTTGGATGATGGGTAAATGTGGACAGTTGATCCACTAGACTTCGTGAGTTCAATAATCGTAACTTTGAGAGATAGTTGTGTGTGCTTGAATATCCAAAGGCCGAAATCCCGAGTAGCACCCAATAGTTTATCATTTCTCATGTCCCATGATCACATGGGTTGGGGACTAAGAAAGAGGAGATATCAACTGAAAGTTACAGAGCCGAGAAGAGCTCGAAAGATTCGTGAAATCAAAACATTTTCTTAAATCAGATTGGTTTTGAATGTGTGGAATTTGTTAAGGAAAGATGGCCTAGAAAATTCTGGTTGTCTGCACGTTGTGATTGCAGAAGTTTGACGAGTACCAAGATCGATTAGAATTGCCACGAAGTGCAAAGAAATGGAAGAGACACAGAATGATTCCAGTTCAGGAAACGAAAGAGAAGGAATGGACGTCCACTTGGGAGTTGAAGGATCGAACTCCAATGGGCACGAAAAAGAGATAGATAAAGAAGGAAATATGAGGAAGATCATTGAAAAATTGCATAAAGATGCCCAAAATTGCCAAGCAGATAGCAGAAAGCTCAAGAAAAGTTAGGAAAAACAAGGTGATTTTAACATAAAGTTGTTAAAGAGTTTGGAGAGAATAGAAAAGAAGTTGGATAAGGAGAGTGACTCGAGCAGAACAGGGAGTCACCGAACTTATGAGGGGAGAAGATCAAGGAGTGTTGGTAGACACCATCATCATTCCCAAATTCACTCTAAGAGAAGGGAATATAGTATTTCAAGCCCACCTCCTACCATAAAGCACATAAGATCTGGAGTGGATGAATTGAAGGGCGAAATGAAAAAGATTAAGCCTCCTATGTTTGATGGAGAACATAAGAAGGAGGAATATGTAGAAACATGGTTTCTTTACATGAGGAAATATTTCCAACTACAGAATTATTCCTCTCATGCAGAAGGAAGAATTGCAATGTATCAACTGAAGGAAAAGGCATCCATGTGTTGGTGGGATCAGCTTGTGCAGGTGCAACACATTAGAGAGAAATATATCACTTGGAAAGAATTCAAGAGGTATTTCGAGAAGAAGTATTTGACTAAGAGATATTATGATAGAAATATGAAAGAGTTATTTGAACTCAATCTAGGAATCATGATCATTGATGAGTATGAATGAAGGTTTCTTGAATTGCTAAAGTATGTTTCATTCATCAAAGATGAGACTTTCAAGATTCATAGGTATCTAAGTGGATTTCCACCTTCCATTGGGGACAAGATCTAGTATGATGACCCCAAGACCATGGAAGAGATGATAAGGAGGGTGAAATCTTTATATGAACAACAAAAAGAAAATCCTACCTTCCAAAAGGCTTGGGAAGACAAGAAGAAGTTCAAGAAAGAGAAAAGGAAGAAGGGAACTAAGTCATCCTTTTTCAGAAATAGTCCTCAAAGACAAACATATTTTAGAGAATGCAGAAAGGCTGAAATGGGTCGACAAATGACAAGATAGACACCTATGGAGTGTTGGGGTTGTAAAGTAAACCATAGGTATAGATATTTCCCCCACGGAAATGATAAAGCGAGAGTCCTCCACAATGTTCAGCAGGTTGAAACAGTGGAGGACATGGGAAGTAGATTGCCAAGGATATACGTAGCCCTGGACAACAAGCAAGTTGAATTTCAATGGCACATGATTGAAGTAGAAGGCATGATTAACAACCATGCCTTTACTATTTTAATTGATTCAGGGGCTAGCCATAGTTATATAGATCCTAGAGTGGTGGAAAGTTTGCATTTATCGAGAAGAAAATATGAAAAGTCTTGGTTAATGTAGTTGGCTACAGGAACCAAGAGGAAAGTCATTGAGTTGGTTAAGTCCTGCCATGTGGGCATGAATGGACTGAGCACGAAGGTTGAATTGAACATTTTTCCTTTAGGCTCTTATGACTATTTAATTTGGATGGACTGGTTGGACCAACACCATGCCATCCTGGACTGTCGTAACAAGGCATTCACTTGCTTGGATGAGGAAGGGAATTGGAAAACAGTCCAAGGAATTCCTAGAGTTGTTGCTATCAGAGAAATCTCAGCAATGCAGCTGAGGAAGTGCTACAGAAAAGGTTTCCAATTATTTGCAGCCCATGTGGAGGAAACACCCAAGGATAAGGTGTCATGTATAGGAGATAATGTGGTACTAAAGGAGCTTGAGGATGTATTCCAGGAGGTACCAGGATTACCTCTGAAAATAGATATTGACTTCTCTGTAAACTTGATGCCTAGAGTAGCTCCAGTGTCAAAAGATCCTTACAGAATGAGTATGCCAAAGCTGAAATAACTGCAATTGCAGCTTGAAGATATTCTGAAGAAGGGGTACATACGCCCAAGCATGTCACCTTGGGGTGCCCTAGTTCTATTTGTAAAGGAGAAGAACAGAATGTTGAGATTGTGTATCGATTTCACACAATTGAACAAGGTAATTGTAAAGAACAAGTATCATCTAGCGAGGATTGATGACCTCTTCAATCAGTTGAAGGATGTGAATATCTTTTCGAAGATAGAACTTAGGTTGGGATATCACTAGGTAAGGATAAAGGATGAAGACATCAGGAAGACCTCCTTTAGAACCAGGTATGGTCATTACGAGTTTACAGTGGTGCCATTTGGGCTGTCAAATGCACCTGTCTTTTTATGTGCTTGATGAATGGTGTATTTATGGACTATCTAGACAATTTCTTCATAGTCTTCCTGGATGACATTCTAGTGTATTCCAAGTTGGAGGAAGAGCATGAACAATATCTTAGGATGGTGTTGCAAGTACTAAGAGAGCACCAACTGTATGCCAAGTTGAGCAAGTGCTCATTTTATCAGGAGCAGATTCATTACTTGGGGCATATTATTTCAAAGGATGGGATAACTATAGATCCTAATATTGAGGCCATCAGGGAATGGTCAACACCAAGGAACATGATGGAAGTCAAATCCTTTATGGGTCTATCTGGATATTATAGAATATTTATTGCAAGGTTCTCAAGGATAGCTCACCCTATCACTTCCTTGTAAAGGAAGGATAAAAATTTTCAGTGGACAGACGATTGTGAGAGAAGTTTTCATCGATTGAAGCAACTATTAACCAGTGCTCCAATCCTGAGAATTTTGGACCCAAATGAATATTTCATGGTGTGCACTGATGCATGCAAAGAAGGAGTGGGAGGAGTCCTCAGTCAGAATGGATTTGTAATTTTTTATGAATCTAGAAAGTTGAAAGAGCATGAAAGGAACTACGCAACTCATGATTTGGAATTAGTGGCCATCGTTCACGCTCTGAGGAAATGGATACATTACCTCATGGGGAGGAGGTTTGAATTGAGAATAGAACATAATGGTCTGAAGTATTTTTTTTATCAACCAACCTTGAACACTAGACAGAGTATGTGGTTGAAATTTCTCTATGAATATGATTTTGATATCAAGAATATCAAAGGAAAAGAGAATAAAGTGGTTGATGCACTCAACGGGAGAGTACACAAATTACATTCTACAGCCATTAGCATGTATTAGACTGATATAAAGAGAAGAGTTTTGGAAGCTGCAAGCACCGACTTGCAGTACATGGAGTTGGTAGCAAAACTACAACAAGGTGAAATGCCACAGAATGTGGAAAATTATAAGTTAGAGACTGATGGAATACTTTTGTACAAGAATAAAGTTTATGTACCTAATGTCCAGCGTTTGAAACTTGCGATTCTAAGAGAAATGCATAACATGCCTTATGTTGTGCACCTTGGATATCAGAAGACTGTGGCAACACTCAAGAGCAATTAATTTTGGCCAGGTATGAAGAAAGACATTGTTGAATACATCACCAGATGTATGGAGTGTGAGAAGGTTAAAGCTAAGAACAGGCACCCAGCAGGGTTGTTGTAGCCTTTACCCATTTCTGAGTGAAAGTGGGAGGTAGTGACAATGGACTTCATCACAAGATTGCCCAGAAAAGGAAAGCAACATGATTCAAATATGGTGGTGGTGGAAAAGCTTATGAAAACTACCCATTTCATTCCATTAAAGACTACTCACAAGGTAGCGGAGGTTGTTGATATTTTTATGAAGGAAGTGGCACGATTGCACAGAACTCCCAAGACAATTGTGTTTGACAGAGACCTGAAATTTACCTCAAAATTTTGGAAAGGGTTATTCAAGGGATTTAGAACGAATCTAAATTTCAGTACAGCCTATCATCCTGAGTCGGATGGGTAGACAAAGTGGGTGAATCAATTGATAGAAGACACATTGAGGATGAATGTGATGGACAAACCATCAAAATAGGAAGACTACCTACACTTGGTAGAATTCACCTACAACAATGGGTATCAAGCATCATTGAAGATGAGCCCATTTGAAGCACTTTATGGCAAAAAGTGAAATACTCCAGCAAGTTGGGATAATCCAGCTGACAAAGCAGTAGTTGGGCTAGAGTTGCTCAAGGAAATGGAAGAACAGATGCTAAAAATTAAGCAGAATTTGAAACTACACAAGATAGGTAGAAAAGTTATGTTGATAAAAATAGAACCCACGGAGATTTTAAAGTGGGAGATTATGTTTTTTTTTAAAGTAAAATCCAATAGAAGTTCCCTAAGGCTGGAAACTGTTCCAAGTTGGCAGCCAGATTTTGTCAGCCATTTGAAATCCTAGAAAGGATTGGGCCAGTTGCATATATTCTTGCATTACCTGCATCCATGACTGTACATAATGTGTTCATGTTTTGTTACTTAAGAAATGTATACCTGATCCTAATCATGTGATTGGCTAGAATGTGATTCAGGTGGAACAAGAAGGTGTCCTGCAAGTGCATCCTGTGCGCATATTGGACTAAAAAATAAAAAAGTTATGGAATCGAGCCATAGAACTTGTAAAGGTCTAGTGGATCTTGTACAGTCCTCAGGATGAGACATGGGAGCATGAAGATGCTATGCGGAAAGAATACCCGCATCTTTTTGAAGATTTTGGAAATCTTGTTGATGTCGTATGAAAGTTGTACTGAGGACAGTGAAAAAATAAGGGGAGGAGATTGTAATACCCCAAGGACATGCCCCAATTGCATTATGAATTGTAATTATGTTTTATAGGCTGGTGAGCCAAGTTTATATAAGTTGTTGGGCTTATGTGATTATTAAGCCTAAGAAATTAAGTGTTGAAGGCCAAGAGCCTGATTTTTGTACATGTAATGATGCACATTATTAATATAAAAAAATCTCTACTTGTGGACCGACCACAATGAATGAGTGATGGGGGACTAAGCTTCCACAAATTTTGGGTAAGGGAGAGGGGGCTGAAAGGTTGGAAGAGGGGCTAAGCTAGAGGGATTAAGTCCTGGAAATAATAATTTATTATTATTCCAAAGTGGTGTGAAAGGTATGTTTTGTTTATCCTAAGTCCCGGGAGGGGCAACGCATGTAGCCCCGACATGTGCAAAAGGGAATGCATACAGCTCCAAGAAGATAAGTGTCGACCTAGGCACATGCGGTTAAAAGATGAAGCATCAGTTGATTTTGGGATTCCTCCTCCATTCTACCGTCGACTATCTAAACCGTGAATTTCGTCTAACCTCTGTATGCATACCCTCACACAGCTCTAAAAATGAAACTGGTGTTTCTTTCTTGAGGAGCCGATACACCCTCTATCAAAACCGTCGAGCCAGTGCTCAACCTCTACGTGGATTGCTAGTCATGCATCCATGAAACTAGAGTCGTGAGTCTGTCCTGTATTTCTAGATGGGAAAACCGAATGTCCCGTAATTGCTAAGCTTTGTTATGTTGTAGCGTCTGTTTGTCACCAGTTTTGGGGAAGCCCGTTGTTATCACTGAAATTTCATCTGCAAATGGTTACAGGAATCCAGCATCGTCAAATAGTTATGAGGTCACTCATGGACCAAAATACCCACAAAATCATTTCCAAAAGGTCCAAAACTATACAACCAGTGATAAAATTAAAGTGCTCTATGACTACACGGGACGCACGTGCACATGCGTTATCCAGAAGCACAAGAAAAGTGCACATGTGCCCGATGCATGACTATGGTCACTAAAAGCCACACACATATGAGAACAATGCATTTATGAGATTGGTCGGCCTCCCACCCACTTCCGGTTCAGCTTCCAAGTTGATTTGACACCCAAATCTCAGCTGAATCCAACTGGGTGGTTTGTCAAAGACCTAAAAATGCCCTAAATAGCCTCTTTTCACACTACAAGCTGGTTGTACAATACCTCAAAGAGGTGCTATAAAACAAGGCCATGGGTGCACTTAATTTTCAAGGAATTCATTAGCAAATTTATGTTGTTTCTATTCTCTTGAGGAATCCTCTATTCTCATCAAGAGTATACTAGCACCATTACATTGGGAAATCCATCTCACCTCTTGATTGGATTAGCTTGGGATTCTTTCACCATTTCATTCAAATTTGTAAGAATATCTTAGTTGTGGGGGTCCAAGAGCCCTCCCTTGGAGGAAGAAGGGACCCATAGTCCTCTTTCTTCTTGGTGTTTTCTTTCACTAATATAATCCTAGCCATTCGTGACATGAGTCTTATTGGTGTTTTGTTCTTATGTCCTTATGCTCAATAGTTTAGTTGTTCTTTTATTTCTTATTTTAATTCTTAGTTTTTTCTTTTATATTTCTTTCTCTAGCCCTTTCCTTTATAGTTGTCTTGCTTAGCTAACCCAACTAAGCTTGTAAGCACCTTTTTTTTGGTCATTTAGGTGATAAAAGAGGCGCAATAGATTGGCGACTCCACCAGGAAAAGGTATCAATTTCCTACCCCATTTGGGTTTTTATAGCTCTTCTTTTGGTTTATTTAACCTGCAGGTACCTTAATCGGCCCAAGCCAACCTGCAAAACATCCAATTTAAAGTTGAATTGAAAGAATTCCATCCGAAATTTTCTTCACGGCCATGTGTTAGTTGTGCACAGGTTTATTGGCCCACAATCACGCATCGTGTGCACGTGCGCCAAAATCACAGTGTTTTTCTACGCACCTGTGCCCAAAAGCCTTTTTCAATCTGTGCACAGGCATTCAGTGTGCCTCTGTCTACTCTGAGACCCGAGCACCTATGCAAAAAAATACACATTGTAAGGTTTTTTGTGATTTGGGGAAGGCCCCTAGCCTTCTTAAAAGTGATTTCATGTATGTTGTAATCTGCACCACACTTAGTTCCCTCTTCATATAAAGGGATTAGTCAAAACACATAAGGACTTAGGAGGTTTTAAATCATTATTTCCTCTTTTTATTTCATTTTTCCACATGGATGGCTTGCTTTGACTAAAATTATAAGTTGGAATCATTTGTAATCACATAAAACTTTCATTGGGACCAGAAGTTGGATAACAATCGCTAGTATGCTCTTCTCTCGTGCTTCCAAGTGACCTTTAGAATCAGAAAAATATTGTAGGACAATTTCATCTCCCTTAAAAATACTAAAACCTTTAGGAGAGGACAACAGCCCCCTCGGGACTCCTCTTAGTTTATTTTTCAAACACATCTTAAGATTGTAATGGACCCATACATGCCCACATGCTACAAAGATAGGATAGTGTTGAAATTTACTTTCTTAGATTAAATCACTGGGGAATTTTAAAGGTTTTTGCAATGGGCCCATACATGCCCACATGATCACAATCTAGGATAGTTTCAAATCTTTTCTTAGATTAAATCACAATAGGGAGTTAAAGGAATAGTAAAGGACCCACATGTCCACATGTTAGTTTCCTAGGGACTTTTGAATTACGCAAGGTTGTACCAAAGGCATTTAGTTAATTAGTTAATCAACACTTGTAAGGACCAAGCGAAGTCCACATGCAGCAAGGTGACACCTAATTCATTAAAACATTGGCACACTTTCACTCATTCACACACAAAAGTCACTTATCACTCACATAGTTTTCCTCTCAAAATGTGGAGGTCAAAGTAAGTTTCCTCCAAAGGGATTCTGAAACACCCCACCCTTTTCTTGATGAAACTATCCACTCCCATTTAATTTCAACGAAGTTGGTTCACACCCCTAATCTCTCAAAACAACCACATCTAAAAATTTTCTAAAAACTCACTAAGTTTTCCTCCACGGGAGGTGCCAAAAGAAATTTTTTAGTCTAGGTATGATCTCGGAGATAGGCATCCAAATAACTCCCCGTTATCTGGTTCTCACATTGTCAAAACAATAGAAGTTGTCAAATAGGGAACTGTAAATCCTCCAAGTCAAGTGTTCCTAACACCATAAGGCAGGGAGATACCCGTGAAGGGTTGAAGGCTGAGGTTCGGTTGTTTTGTGTGCCCCCCCTTGAGACACCCACCTCTTGGATGGGATCGATTCCGTGACCCATTTCTTAGGCCGAAAATCTAAATGTCGCACTTTGACTGAGGTACCTAGTGACCAAATTTTAGGACATCTACCCAGGTGGCAATTGTGGGCTGCAATTGCACCTTGATCGGATTTTGTGTGTCTATTGGGAAATATTGACATCTCTTTTGGGATATGCCCCCTTTACCCCTCATTATAATTGATTACTTCATCCTTCACTAGTTTCTCTTCCGGTGACTTTAGACCCCAGTGTTGAGTACTATTGGAAGGTCCAGTGCTATTTGAGAGGAAGGAAATTACGCCTTTTAGGACACAAGCATTTGTTTTCTTTGATCCCCCACATGGACAAAACCCATTTATCCACATATATGCTTCTTCTTTTTTAAAAACACTTTATGTATGATGCACTTCTGATTACATTTTGATTTAGATATATATTGTGGAAAGTTCAAAAATTGCAACAAAAGGCTCTTGTTTATTTATTACTCTCACCACAATTTTCACACATCCACTCATCTAGTCGGACATCATAGGGGACCCACAGAACCCCCATTGTTCCAGATGCTTTCTAAACCTCCCTCCTATTTTAGGGGGAGTTAATAGTCTTGCCAACTCATCGGCACCACCTTCACACACTCCAATGAGTGTCGTTGTTTTAGGATCAACTTTGCTTGGTTCCACATTACTTGGGTTCACTTTCCAAGGTCCTCCATCCACTCACTCTCTTTTACACGGAAGAGGGGGACCAGCTTCCTCTCAAGGGGGAAGTACCAACCCACCTAGCCCCCCTCAAGGGTCAAGTTCAAAAAACACTCGCACCATGGCTGGAACTAATCCTCCGCCCCCACTACAGATGCCATATTTGGCCTCTCTCAACATACCAGATCTAAGAAAACTCACAAATGATCCTATATTGCATGACCCCACATGGCCTGCAATGCCTACCAAACTACCTTCATACATTCCCAAGTTTGAAGGAAAGGCAGGGAATGACCCTACCAACCATGTCATGACTTTCCACTTATGGTGCTCTTCCAACAACATTATGGATGATTCCATCTGAATACAATTATTTCAATGCACACTCACTGGCCCATCATCCAAATGGTATGTAGATGAAAAATCAGGGTCCCATGAGACTTTCGAGTCCTTGGCCAAATCATTTTTGACCTTCTTCCAATTACCAATCCTCCATGACAATGGTCTTGAACTACTCTCTAATTTTAAACAAACCTTAGCCACACATATCGTTGATCACATTAACGAGTGGCATAGACGACGTAGTTTGTGCAAAGCTAAAACCACCAAACAACAGTGTCTTGATTGGTTTCTCAGATCACTTGTCTCTCTCCTCAGTAAAGATGTAGCTTCCACCTTCCCTCAATCAGAAGAAGAAGCCATTAGTAAGGCTCAACAATACGACCTCATCTATTCACAATCAGGGTACTTGTACACAGTACTTCCTGACCTCCCAAAACCCATGTCATTCGGCCAAGATAAGCCTAGGATGTCTCACTCAGCAAATGGATTGATTAGTAATACCACGCACCATGCATCACAACCCCAACAACCACCAATGTATGGCACACCTCAATATCCGTTGGCATATAGAGTAACCCCTTATTATCTTCCACCCCCTTATCAAAAAACCTTACCTTGTTGCTATTTCTCCACCCATCAGTGAGCCACCGTCGGCACCCACAATACACCCACCTATCCAAACAAGTTCTGTTACCCCCTCTACCTCAACTTATACTCTAAGTACTAGCGAAAGCACCACGCCTTCCTATGTACCTTACGAATCACAACTCCCACAGAATCCATACTTTCCATTCACTAGTCCTCCATAGCCCATGGCTCCCCCACACCCTCACGCTGGGGTGAATTTTGTTTAACCCTCTCCCCTTTAGCAATATCAAAATTTTGAACAACTAAATATGGAAAATCTAACCCATCAGCCGAATAATGCCAAAAAGAAAGGAAAAAACAGGAACAATAGCAACCCAGGTCAAGGCGGGAATCACCCCCAACAAAACCAACCTACTGGGGGCAACCAGAATCAAGGGAATCAAAACCCCCAAGGGGAAAATAACAATAGGGGTCAAGGGAGAAATAAAAATACTCTTAGAACCACCTTCCCTTGCACCCTTTGCGGTGATTTTGTTCATTATACTCATCATTGTCCACAAATCGATGATTTTAAATGGATGAAAGACTCAAGAAGTGTACCACACTCTCCAGCACCACCTGCCCCTCAGCAGGCCCCACAAAAATACGTGCAAAAACCACCCCCAACCGTGTTGTAGAATCCCATTCCACACTAGGGTGTGATGAAAACCCAACAGAACATGCAACCTACCCCACCATAGTTGGAATAGTACCTCAATCCAAACAATCCCACAAATCATACTATCCTCCTCACCAGCGAGGAAGAAATCCTTCTGCAAACACGTAGTCATCAGTACCATGCAACCGCTGAGTCTCCTCTGATTCCCCCATAAACAATCCCAGCACCAAAATGACCCCCGTTGGTGATTCCTCTCCCTAACACCAAAACACCTCTTCACATCCATCGCATCCCATTGTGTAGGAATGTCCACAACCCCCAGGCTAGGGCAGCTCATAATTATAGTTTGTTCGATGACTTAGCACAATCCCTAACTTCCATGTCAGTCTTAGAAGTCCTTCAAACTTGTTCTACTCAGTGGAAATCATTACTTTCCACCTTGGGGGAAGTCGACCTCGTGGATACTCAACTCATCACATTTGATCTCGACAGTGAAGAACCTCACCTTCCCGCTCTAATCTCTTTTCAAATCCCAGTAAAAATTTGGAACATTACAGTTCATCAGTGTATCATCGATGAATGTGAATCCACATGCATTATTTCCAAGTCTATATGGCAGAAACTTGGTTCCCCCGAACTCATACCATCTTCCATTACCTTAAGAGCTTATGACGGACGACCATCTTCTCCCGAAGAGCTCTTCCAAAATGTCCCTATAGAACTCGAGGGAAAGACCATTCTCATTGACATTGAAGTTATTGATGCCCCACTCGATTATAATATCTTGTTTGGTCATAGCTACATGTACGCTATGAAGGCAATTGCCTCTTCTATATTTCGAACAATGATGTTCCCCCATAACGGGAAGATCATCACCATTGACCAAGTTTCACATTACGATCATAACCCTTCTGCCAACATCGATAACATTCTTCCTCTCATCCACATGAGTCATGATGCATACCCACTCATCGAAATGGGTCCCAAAATTTTCAAAGACCCATCATTGTTAGGAACTTACCATGGTGCACCACCGCTCCTTCATCCTTCCAATCAAGTATGTGTCGTATCATCCAACGGAACTGACATAGAGGATACCCTTCCTCCAAGTGGAGCTTCTATCATATCTGACGTCCCACTAGTCATAGAGCTCCCCCCTCATGAGCCTCCTGTGAACTCGTCGACTCCACCAGTTCATGATTTCCCCTCTCCCCAAAGCCATATCCCAGTTTGGGAAACATTTCCCCAAGCCATTACTCAAATCCCCTTCTTCTACCCTCCACCTAGCGTACAATCTTTCCAAGTATCCGCAACACTTACCCTCCCTAATATGGTGTTGGAAATTTTAGTTTGGTATTTACATCCACCAGATATGGTTCCTCAACCATCCCTTCCCCCCCAAATGGAAGGAATCCCAATGATGATTCCCATACTAACTCCCACCATACCCTCTACACCCCCACTCACTAACCTCCCTGCCATAGCTGGGGGAAGGTGAAAGAAGAAGGAGCCCATAGCTCCACTTCCCCCACGCATCCAACCTCCTTACGTGCTATGTGAGAAAGACGGACACCCAACCAACAAATGCCCATATCTACCTGAGTTACGTATCCTAATCCCACTCAATCAAACACCATCACCACCCACCACTGTAGCAAGAAATGCCACTACCTCCCCTAACTCAAGTAGAAAAGGGTTGCGAACCAAATTCACTTGCACTATATGTTTATAATATGGCCATTATACACATCATTTCCCAGCACTACCTCACTTTCGGCAGACATTAGTCATAGTACACCAAAGCTTCCAACACGAACCCAATCTAGCTACATCATCCCTACCAAACATCACTGACGTCCATTATGTCACAACTTCAGTCAATGAACGTATGAGATTCCCTTGCTCTCTATGTGAATCCTTAGATCATTTTACATATCAATGTCCTATGATCATTGAATATAGGCAACGCCAAATGACCCTGATTCAAACCCCTGCACCCCCTATAGAATAGATGGTTGACCTTACCTCACCACTTGAGATTATTCATATCATTTCTCCTAAACCAGAGGCACTCCCTATTCCTCTGTGGTTCTTGGATGACTTATCCAAGGATTTACCCCCAAATCCCCCCAATTCTCCCATTCATTTCCCTACAAAAATTTTACATCCAACTACGACTGGTACTCCTCAGCACCTCAATATTTTGTTTATGTCGAGAAAACCATCACAATCTCATTGTTTCATTCCCCCTGCTTCTTCATCACCAAAGGAAAACCACACAGTGAAACTCACCGATATCACTCTTTACGATCCCTTGTATTCCCACCAATTCCACTATGACGAGGACATACTCGAAGAGTTAAACACCCCCGACTACCAATGGGATGCGCTACACCACAGAGCACTCTTCTTTCCACAGGAAGCCTCCATGCCTCCTAACCAACACCCCATATACACAGTCGAAACCAAGGATTTTATCCCATCAGGGCATATCGACTCGTTCAATAACCCCATTCCTACCCCTGATGCTTTAGAAGAAGGAAACATGGCCAACATTTCCCCAACCATCAAAAGTGATATTTCCATCAAAAATGGAGTCGTCAAGGAAATCACCATTGTTGTCGCATGCACTCCTCAAGAAATCACCGCCTATAAATCCCTCTTCCAAGAATATTGGGATATTTTTGCCTAGTCATACACAGAGATGCCTGGACTTGATCCCTCTATTGTCAAACATTGCATCAACACCTGGCCTAACATTACACCAGTTCGTCAAAAACAACGACCGCTACACCCATCCAAAGCAGCGGCCATTAAAGCTGAGATTGACAAATTATGCACAGGTGGGTTCATCTACCCCATCGCCTATACCTCATGGGTTTCCAACCCTGTCCCCGTTAACAAAAAACAGGACACTATCCATGTCTACATGGACTTTTGCAATCTTAATCATGCATGTCCCAAAGACAACTTTCCAACGCCTTTCATCGATCAAATTAATGACGACTGCGTAGGCCATGAGGCTTTGTCCTTCATGGATGGTTTCTCTGGTTATAATCAAATCCAAATCCACCGAGCCGATCAATACAAAACCGTACTCACCACCCCTTGGGGTACTTTTGCGTATCGTGTCATGCCTTTTGGCCTAAAGAATGATGGCACAACTTTCCAATGGGCTATGACATACATTTTTCACGATCTGGCTCATATCATCCTCGCATACTTGGACGATCTCACAACTCGATCCAAAAAACACACCCAACATCTTGATGATTTATGGATCATCTTCCAACGGTGTCATCAGTACAACATCTGCTTGAACCCCCTCAAGTGCGTGTTCTGCATCACTATCGGGCGCCTCCTTGGATTCATCATTTTCCAAAGAGGTATTACCATGGACCCCCTCAAAGTCCAGGCCATCACCGAAATTCCACCCCCCTGAATTTACGTTAACTCCAGAACCTATAAGGAAAAGCTAACTTTCTACGGCGATTTGTCCCAAACTATGCCACTTGAGCACACAGTTTCCTTCGATTACTACACCACAACATCCCATTTCACTGGGATGAACATGCCCAAAAAGAATTCAATGATCTTAAAATAGCGTTGTCTAATGCCCCTTTAATCAGTTCACCTGACTATAATCACGACTATATCCTCTACATATTAGCATCAGTTGTCTCAGTAGTAGGAGTTCTTGTTCAAATCGACGATGATGATCGTGAGCATGTCATTTACTACATTAGTAAAAACTTCTCAGGGTCACCCCTGAAGTACAATCACGAAGAGAAACTAGCCCTTGCAGTCGTCCCTCACAGTCCAGAAACTGCGCCATTAGATTCTTCTTCGCACAACTAAAGTCATAGCGGATTCCAACACTATGCAATACTTGCTTAGCCGTCGAAAAATTAATGGCAAATTTTCCCAATGGATCATTATCCTTCAGGAATACGATCTCAAATTTTCAACACCCAAGAGCAAGAAATCCCTCGTCCTCGCCAAACTTGTCACGGCCTTCCCCTCTGGTACTACCAGTGCCCTCATCAATACCGACTTCCCCGATGAACATCTCTTTTATATCACTTCGAATGATCCTTGGTACAGTGACCTCCTCATCTACCTCCAAACCCAAAATTTCGATAACCACCTCTCATGGGATGATCGTCATTGCATTCACCACCAGCCCCCCCCCCGCTATCTCCTCATCGGAGATATCTTATATCGGCGAGGGATCGACACTATGCTTTGTCGATGCTTGACTATTGACGAATTCGATAGAGTATTGAACGATTCTCATAGCGGCGCATGTGGGGGGAATTTTTCAGGAATGTCTATTGCTCATAAAATCATCCGAGCAGGTTATTTTTGGCCTACATTGTTTCATGATTGCATTCATGTTGTGAAGCGATCTGAGAAATGTCAGTTGTACGACAAGAAAGCACGAGCACCACCTGCTCTTCTCCACCCAGTCATTACTACAGGCCCCTTTTGTAAATGGGGCATCGACTTCATGACTTGTAATCCCCCATCCAGCAATGGACACAAATACATTATTGTCACAATTGATTACTTCACAAAATGGATTGAAGCCATGCCCACCTTCAACAACACCGCTGACACTGCAGCATGTTTTTTGTTTAATCACGTCATATCCCGCTTTGGAGTACCACTCCAACTAGTTTCCAATCACGGGAAACATTTTGAGAATGAGATTTTTGTCGAACTCTCATCTCGGTTGGGATTCTCCCACGAGTTTTCCTCACCATATTACCCTCAGTCTAACGGATAGATCGAAGCAGTTAACAAGGTCCTCAAGACCATGTTGCAGAACACGATTAACAAACATAAGACCAATTGGCATCATATGTTATTTTCCACGCTATGGGCTTACTGTACGAATGTGAAAACGACCACTGGTTTCACACCATTTCATCTAGTCCATGGGGTTGAGGCCACTCTTCCCATCACGTGTGAAATTCCCACCTTACGCACTGCAATTGAGCTATTACCTGAAACTGCTCCAATGGAGCAGCGTTTGCTGAACTTAGAGTCCCTGTATGAAGATCATCGATCTTCATTACAGAACAATGAGGCAGCCAAAAAACGGTCAAAGGCCACCTTTGATCACCATGTCAACCTTCGCTCATTTCATGAAGACGACCTCGTCCTTGCCTACGATATCGCTCACGATACCCTCGGTCATGGAAAATTCAAGTCACTATAGCATGGCCCCTACATTATCCAACATTGCCTCACCAAAGGTGCATACATCCTAGCTTCCCCCGAAGGCCTCTCTCTCAAAGAACTCGTCAACAGGTCATACTTAAAGAAATTTTACGCCTAAGTGTAGCCATTCTACATTAGGTTATTTCTTTTATAGTGTTTTTAATATTTTTTTCCATCCCTCACATCTAAACTATCATTTGTGTTATTGACAGATGCCTCCTCCACCGACCTACCACATCAGTTACACTGACGGTGCCAGCCATTGGACACAAAATATCACTTCGACATCTTGGGCCCTCTAGTCCCCCTCACATGAACTACTCCACTCTAGTGGCATATGTCTAGGATCAGCAACCAACAACCAAGTCGAGTACACTGTCGTCATTGGCCTCCTTACCAATGCCCGTCATCATCGTATCTGTCACCTTAGTGTCTTTCTTGACTCTCAACTAGTCGTCCTCTAGCTCAACAATGTGTACTGTGTCCGCGATCCTTGCCTCTTTCGCAAATACCTGCAAGTTAGAATTTTATCTCAAAATTTTGATTTCATTACATTTACACATATTCCAAGACAATTGAATCAAATTACAGATAACATAGCTAACATTGTGTTAGATTGGCATATATCACATCAAGACACCTCTACACACACATAAACCATCAAGAGCCTGTCACAGCATATATAGATTAGACATCATCAACACATTAAAAAACACATGTAAACATCACAATGACCCCAAAATGTATACTCATATATATATATATATATATATATATATATATATATATATATA
>JZKD02S1673086.1:567919-582230 GCA_000966675.3 Picea glauca
TACTTCCCTTGAACAATAACTATTGATTATTTCTCATATATTGTGCATGGTGTATTGTGGTGTATTGGTGTAACTCTTATACTATTGTTCATTGATCATTGGATATAGTTGAATGCTTTAAGTATAAGTTGAAAAAGGTTTTAAATTGTACTTGATACTGAGTCACCCCCCTCTCAATATCAACAAGGTTTGCACCTCTCCTTTGAGTAGGGTGCGAGAATTTCTGCTCTTAGAAATGTGTGAATTTTTCAGTACTATGTCGTCGCACCCTGCTAGAGACGAGACCTGCGGAAATACTATTATTTTTGCACCTCGCTTCTGTGGCTCCGTGGATTTGATACCATGTATAAATTTCAATACACTTAATGTATTTCCTGTGATTCTCCTGATCTAACAATTATATGCCACTGTTAAATACATAATCGCTTCTACTAATATTCTTGCGGAAATTAAACCACGATCACAAAGTGAAATATCAAGAACACATAACACAGAAGTTTTTCCGGGAAAGCATAAAGCTAAAAACCCTACTATCATATATTATGTATATCATGGATCATGAAACAATCTCATACAAAACTCTAATCCAAGAGCTCTCAGTACAATACAATTGTCTCACACTATCATACAAAAATTGACAAATTCATGTGCCGATATTCTGTCTCCAGACAACCTGCCTCCTCTGCACAATCCCTGCAATTAGAATTCTCACAATATGAATTCAATTTCCTAGTTTGCACATGATCATAAGCATATCCACTGCATGTCTGATTGCATGAGTGCACTTCACTCAAACTGCACCTTTCACCTGTTATCTCAACTAGGTCTCCATTGGATCTGACATGCATGTAGTTAACCGTGGTGAATCTTCAGTTGCATGTGAGTTCACTGATTTTGAATTAATTAATAATTAAATCACTGAAGTCTTACTAGTGCAAGTTTAGTTACAACTAGTACAACTGGGCTTAACTCACTTAACTGTGTTAAACTACTTCAAAACTCTCATAAATACACTTATAACTCTGTTACAACTTCAAGTCACCTCCATGTCTTACTAGCCAACCTTTGAACTTGAATTTCCCATAGTTAACTGATTTTTCATTTCAGTTAATTATTTCAAGTAATTATGAGATAATAGATTAATATTTATTGTCCAATTTATTTAAGGGAAAAGTAAATTAGACACATGTTTCTTGTTGACTTTTCAACAACATTAATATTCCATCCTATCCTATTTGGGATATTACATATTCTCAATGGATGACTCATTATTATTTTTGGAAAAGGAGGGTGCCTAGATCAATTGATTCCTCTTGTCTAACTTTGGAAAACTGAGAGACTTGGAGATGAGAATTTTTGGCCAAGGCGACCTCATTTATTATTTTGCATGGGAGATTGTTGATTTTAGAAATTGTATTTATGGAGGCAAGGTAATTACCTTGAGATGAGTCTACTTCTCATATGTATTTATCTAATTCAGAATTCAGGGGGATTGCATGAGTTATAGTTTATTTGAGGAGAGGTCGAACTCCTTTTGCTATTATTTAGTGGGAGTTTGAGCCTTATTTATCGTTATTATTTAGATGGTTCACAACAACTTTCCTGGTTCAAAACAACCACTTAACATCAATCACATTTTGTATGAGCAGGTTGCCCACTTTTGGGAATTTAGAGAGTTAAAAGAGTAGGGGGAATGGCATTATTTGGGGTACATTTATTTAGTGAGAAACCAACCTTTTCTCTTCCATCTTCTCATTCTTTTCTCACTGTCTATAGTTTGCACAATGCATAATATTGAAGCTTGTCTTGTATTTCTTTTTTATGATGAAAACAATATTTTCACAAATACAATGATAGAGTTTGACTACGTAGTTTTTTCATAGCTTTTTGAATTTGATGGTTCAATAGTTTTGTTTTGTGTAGTGGTGTGGGTGGCTTAAGTGCATTTACTTTAATTGTATCAATTGTTTAAAATGTGCATTCATCTTCTTTTTGTCTTTCATATTTGGCGATGTGAATTGGAAATTTTTTATATTATTTAATTATAAACATCGTTATGTCCTTGGTTTCTTGCATGCATAGAAGGACAACTATTTTATGTGTTGATTTTGCATACTAACCACACAAATTTTTCTAAGTGATCGAGGGTGCATAAATATAAGGGATGAACCCTTGTGATTGGAGAAATATCAATGCGAATGGAGGGGTAATCAACAGTGAATTTGGATCGATTACTCATAGTTGTTTCTTAGGTTTTGCATGTCGTTTCCGGGGACTTCGTCAATCCTTAAATACTCCAAATATAGTGGTGATTTTTTTTTATGTTTAGATTGTTCAAAATCTTAACAACAACCTCACGAGGATAATGGGATAATGCTAAAAAACAATCCCCAAATCCTTTATTGTTTTAGTTTTTATATAAAACGGTTTTTGATAACTAGATTTCTCCTTGAGTGAAACATTTGCCTAGAAATGGACCAGGCAACTTCTTAACCGTAAAAGATAAATCAAGACTTCAATATTAAAATAAATATATCCTCATCTTCATTATAACATCCCTCTAAAACACATGCAAGAAAAATATACAACTATATTTTCTCACAAGAAAAAAGAGGAGTGAAATGGGGTTGACCACTTCAAAGAACTTTAAATGAGTATGACATTTAAAACTGAAAAATAATATGATCAGTACACTCCAAAAATATCATATTTAGAAATCTCAAAGTTTGAGAAATCTTTAAATTTATACCCCAAAATAGTTCTCTTAGGAGTTCAATACATAAAATATATTTCACATTGCAAAGTATTTCAGTAAATGATTGACTAATGCTCAGAAATAAAGCTTGTCAAACACAAGAACTAAACATCCATGAATCAATTAGACAACTTTGTTTACATTATTAGTCATATACATGGTTGTAAAATAATCCCATTGATCTTTTAGGCAAATGCCTAGAAGAATAAAATAAAAACACTTCAAACTCAGCCTTATGTTTAGTCTTAGATATACAAGCATAAAGCCCTAAGAGAAATTGTGTATCAGAAAAAGAAGAATCAAGAAAATGGAGATCGGTATTTGCAGATGAGAAATTCGATTGTATATTAAAGGTTGAACAAAAAATATTATGATAATCTAACATTTTCTTTGATGGTTCTCTCCTCCTTTTAAATATGCTCTCAATGCTTCTTTGAAATGCTTTTCCCTAGCAGTTAGGGTTTTTGTTCTTCTAGAAGTTTCTCACGTGATACTTTTTTTTGGGATCAAGAGTAGATCCTTTGATAAATTTTTGATTAAATACTTATTAATGAATTAGGTCATTGAAATTTGTTCCTTGAAGTGGGACCCACTTCACATTTTTATAAAAGTTATTTATTAAACTTTTATTTCCAAAACTTGAAGCTAACTACCTGAAAAACATTGATTGTCTTTTAATTTTCTGAGCATGATAGTGACTTCTCAGCCATGGAAACCATTTTAGAAATAATATTCATTATTCTTGATTTACAATGAGCCATCTTGAGCGAATTTTGGAGGTATGGATCTCAACTTATAGCCTTGGGAAGTCGAGGTTCCAAATAGATTTCCCAAGAAGCTATGACAAGAAGGTTGATTTTTCTTTTAATTTATATAAATATTATGGCCAAATTCATCCATTGAAACTTGTCCCATTGTCTTCCTTATCAAATTACCTTTCCAACGAGGTATCATTTGTCCATAATGGACATCTGGATCAAAGGTTATGAGCTCTGAAAGGTGGAGACTTAGCCATCGTTGATATGGTTCATGGGTAAATCTTTTCCCTTGATTTGATTCCTACTTTTTAGTCTCACATTCATTTGGGAAGGGAAAAAATTATTGTTTATAATGAATATGTCTCCTTTATCATTCATGTGTGAAATAAAGGAGCTTATGGAAGCCTTGGTGTAGCTCTCGTTCCTTAGAAAAATGCATGCCTTGGTAATATTTTGGTTGCCCAGTCATTGCACAATCATCACCCAATCAACCTGTGAATGTTTGACACGTCACATCCAATCACCACCCAATCACATGTCATATCATTGTCTAGTCATCTATGTCCATCCATGTGTCACCCAAGGGTAGGTCCACCTCATTTCCATGTGTCACCCAAGGATAAGTCCACGTCACTGTGACGCGTCACCCAAGGATAGGTCCACATAAATTCCACATGTCCCAATACATTAGGTCCATGAAAAGGGGGAAGAAACTTAGGATAAAAAATAATATTAAAAAATTAAATGAAGTGTTTGTGGAGTTACGAAAAACTCCCACAATGTGAAGGAGGAAAGGATGTGGATGAGGGACACAAGACATGAGGACTTTGCGGTAAGTATAGGACCTAGTAAAAATAGAATGTAAAACCCAATACAATGACTAATTCATGAAGAGTGAAATTTGGGTAATATGGAAGATAGGGATGCAAATCAATTGTAGGTGCAGGACACAAGACATGGGGAAAAAAGGTAAATGAAGAGGGAGCATCCACACTAGAAGACTTAGTGTAAAGAGGAGTAAAAGTAGTAGGCATGAAAAATGACTAAGTGTTGGGGGTAAGTCATAGATTTACGTGAGTCATAGAGTCATAAAATTAGGTGAAAATAAGAAAATGGAAATGAAATATGAAATATAGAAAATGAAGAATGGAAAATGAAAAAAAGAAAATGGAAATATGAAAAATGGAAAATGGAAAATGGAAAATGATAAAAGGATACATGAAGAGTAAAATGACGAATGGAAAATGGAAAATGAAAATGGTAAATGAAAATGGACGTGGAAATGAATTATGAAAATGAACTAAATGGATAATGAAAATGTAAATGGGCTAAGTATGGAAATGGCTAAGTGTGGAAACTAGTTAAATATAGAAATGGTGTGGAGGATTGAAATAATTTCTAAGTATGGAGAGTAGTGAGGAAGGAGAGTAGAGTGGAAAGTGTTGATATTATGGTAGTTGTGGGAGGTATTAACCTCCATTTGTGACCTTTGACGAGATTAGAATATTCCAGAAGCAAGAAAAGACTTGGATATAACCCTAGAAGAGAAGTCGGCTAAAGAAAATATTATATATTAAGTATTTAGCACCCAAAAAGAGAAGTCGGCCCAAACAGCTTGGAAAAAGTAGTATAAATATAGGACATCAATATTCATTTGAGCCATATCTCTTAGAATTGCATAAATCCACTTGTGCGCACTATAGATGTCCAGTAGTGTGCAAGTCTGGGGAGCAGTTGTTGCCGCAGTTCTGCAATCTGCATTTTTGGTTTTTCTGGGTTGGACTCTCTGATCAGTTTTGGTTATCTTTTCTTGGTGCATTAGCCTTGGTTGGCTATTGGTTTGCTACCAGAATTATTCTCTATGTCAATGTCAAGGTGCTCGGGGGTGGCATTAGTGCCTATGGTTGGGTGACAATATTGCTATATTGTCTATGGTTAAACGAGCACACCCACTTTACTAACATAAAGAAGAAAAAATAACTAATTATAAAGTGTGGAGAGTGGAGAATAAGGAAAATGGAAAAATGGCTAAGTATGAGGCAACAATATGTGAGAGGAAAATGACATATCTTGGGCATATGAGATTTGTTTTGGATTTCGTAAAGTGATGAATAAAGATGAGACATAGGGATATTTAGTGAGAAGATAGACATAAGAGTTTTCCTTTAATATATATTTTTCCTTTCTCTTTTGTTTCAAAGAGGAACCATCTTTGTTAGCCTTTTATTATGAAGAACTCGAGAGTTGAAGCTAACTAGAAACTTGTTGGGTCTTCACGATCAACGTGAAATATCCCAGATCCTGGATCTGGATATAAACTGCTAATAACTGGGGTTTGATTTGTAGATCCGATATGCTGGGGGATTTTGATTGAGTTTCAAAGGTTTATGGTTGTGTTTCAAGGTTTCTGGATGCATTTTTGCTGTGTTTATTGGTGTCATGCAATGCATGCACTAGATTTGGAACAATGATCAACTCCCATGTGATTTAATAAGTGGATATCAGACAATACAAGCAATATGTGATAAATAAATCAAATCTCCTCAGTTATGTTGAATTTTCACTATGTTAGGCTCAAGCATGAGGTTTATTTTATTTTAGCATTTACTTGAACCATAAACAAATGCAACTACAACATACACAAGTGCTGCAATAACTAAGATCACAAGAAAAATTACCATGCACAAGAACACAAGAAATATCCTGGGAATCCCTTCTACTCAAGGGAAGAAAACCCAACAATCCTTTGCTATATTCTCAAGAGAAGATCCCCCAACCATAAAACCCTAATGCACACAAGAGGGTGCTCTACAACCTTGAAACTTGCGCCCAAGAGAGGTGTTCACTTTAGCCCTAAAATGTACTTGCTAAAATTTCCAAAATGACAAGTGACAAGTGTGTTTCCTCAATGGGGAAATCACCTTTACTTATACTAGACCAGACATAAAAAAGGGTGTGTCTGTTGGCACAATAGGGTTGACCTCAATAACTTAGAAATATAATTAATTATTACAATAAACCTTAATTATCTTTCACATATGGTGGGGCCGACTTGTACCCTTTACATCACAATTAGGGTTACAAGTAAATCTCACACTTAGAAAATATGGAAAGGGATCCACATGTCCACTAGTGCTCAGCCACTAGGGAGTCCACCTATGCTCAACCACAGGGACGTCATACTCAACAGATCTCTATCTTAAATGAGTCCACATGAGAATCAGCTGGAGTACCACATCATCTCAACTCTCAGAAAGAGGAGAACGATACACCCATCACATGGGAGCACCCAACCACTGGGGGATGACTCAAATCTCACACAGAGGAGAACGATGCCCCATCACATGGGCATGCCCAACACTAGGATCTCTCATAGGTCGATTCAACTCAGTCACAGAGGAAAACGTATCTTGGAGGATGTCTCACGACACTACAATCATCAACACTCCCTCTCAGCTAGGGAGGCATTCTCCACCAGGCCAAGTCTCTCACAGAAGTACTTGAACTTCGTCCTGGCAAGTGGTTTGGTGAAGATATATGCAATCTTCTCATGTGTAGGAAGGTACTGCACATATACTACTTTCCTCTGCACCATGTCTTTGATATAATGATATTTTATCTCAATGTGTTTTGATTCATCGTGAAACACAGGATTCTTAGAGAGCTTCACACAATTCTGGTTATCACAATGAATAATGTTAGAATCCATCTCATGATCAAATAAATATGTAAGGAGCTTGCAAATCCACACTGCTTCATGGACTGCCACACTCAATGCTATATACTCTTTTTCTACGGTACTCAAATCCACAGAGCTTTGTTTCCTGCTGCACCAGGAAACCATGACAGAACCCAAGGTAAAACAACAATTAGATGTGCTCTTCCGGTCTACTGCGCTCCCTGCCCAATCTGCATCGACATATCCATGCAATCTCATGTATACACTAGAGGCATATCTCAGGCCATATCCAATTGTGCCTCGTAGATATCTCAATACATGCTTCACTGTTATCTAATGAGTATGTCTCGGCTGACTCATAAACTGACTGAGTACATTCACTGCATAGCATATATTAGGTCTGGTGTTAACCGGATACATCAATTATCCAATCAGTTGTTGGTATAGATGTGGATCAATCTCGCCTGAATCAGTAGAAGCCTCATTCATTTTCTTCAGATCCATCACCATCAGTGTAGGCATGGATTTGCAGTCTTTCATATCGAACTTCTTCAATATCTCCACTATATATTTTCCTTGACTCAGGAAAATCTCATCAGTCCTCCTCTATACTTCTAGTCCCAAGAAGTAGTGCATCATACCCACATCCTTCATATCGGATTCAGAAGTCAATTCTCACTTGCATTCAACAATAAGTCTTTCTAAACCAATGAGGAATAAGTCATCAATGTACAAGACCAAGATCATGCACTCGTCTCCAACAATATGATAATATAGGTTTGGATAAAAAACACTCTTGTTGAAGCCCAAACTCATCAGGAATCCATTCATCTTCTTGTACCAAGCACGAGGTTCCTACTTTTGTCCATACAGGGATTTCTTCAACCTGCACACCTGATATTTCTCATCATGTACCATGAATCCCTCTGGTTGCTCGATGCAAACTTCTTCCTCAATATCACCATTGAGAAAGGTTGTCTTTACATCCATCTGATGTAGTTTCCAACCCATGGATGTAGCTAGTGAAATGATAGTATGGATGGAAGTGTATCAGGATACAAGAGAAAATTTCTTATCATAATCAATTCCCTCCACCTGTGAGAATCCTCTGGCTACAAAATCTCACTTTGTATTTCTTAACACTTCTATCAGCTGCATGCTTGATCTTATAGATCCACTTGGAAGTCACTACAGACTTCCCTTCTGGTCTCGGAACAATATCCCATACATCAATCTTTATGATGGACTAATACTCTTCTGCCATGGCATCTTGTCATACCTACTGACCTGTTGCTTCTCCATGACAAGAAGGCTCAGTATCAATGATGTGGATCATGGATGAAACACAACTTGAAAATATTTTTGGTTTCTTTCTCTCTTGGAATGTGCCTTGAGGAGTTGCATGTCCCTCTGCCTACTGTAGAGTTTGTCGAGCCCGAGTAGGCATTTTATGGCTACTGCAATGTCTCTGGGAACATCAACTGGAGGAACTGGAAAAACTAGATCAATGATTGTCTCCCTCTAAACTGTTGAAGGGGGAGAAGGTATTGTCTCTTCCTTCTTCTCAAATAGTTTGACTCGCTCTGAGTCAAGTGACTGCCTCTAAACTATGAAGGATAGACATATTCCTTTTCTTTTTTTTCTAACCTGGAGACATCTCATGTTTTCTTAGGTCCTCTACTGACTCTACAATACTTTGGTGGCCTCTCGTACTAGGATAATAACCAAGATGGCCTCCCATAGGGATAACAACCAAAATGGCCTCTTGTACTAGAATAATAATCAACCAAGAAAAAAATTGGACTCTCGTACCAAGGATAATGGTCCAAGTCATGAGGGATCCCACACTAGGGATAATACCCTTCATCATCAAAATGCAAGCAACTATAGGGTAATGAAGAAATCAAACAAGGAATTTAGAACAAAACTTACCTTAGTCTACAATTATGCTCAATCTTTCTTTTGATCCTCCTGAGAAAGGTTGGAGGAAGAAAGCCTCATCTCTCACGTCTTCATCTCTTTGAGGTGGGTCTGGATCAATGTCAATAGTGAAGGCTTGTTATCTTCCTCTCTTCTTGGTAGGAAAATTTCTCACAAAGTGTCCATACTTGTCACATATGAAGCATTGGATCTTCGACTTGTCTTTTCTATGGTCATAACCTAAAGTTCATTAAGTCTTCTCGCCTTTGAATGTTTGACTGAAGTTTCTTTTATTTCTTCCTCCTTTCTTTGTATGAAAGGGAAGAGCATGATTGTCATCATGAGGGGAGTCTTCCACTCCTCTGGTTATAACTCTGGTTTCCTCCTGGGTACATTATGTCCATAGACGATAAAAAGTAGGTAGTTCTTCTCTACCAATGATACTTTGAAGAAATGGTTCCCAATGTCTTGGAAGAGCATTAAGAGTGGTTAAGACAAGTTCTCTATCTGATATGATTTCTCCAATGGCACCTAGATGATCTCTTAAATCTAAAATCTTCATGAAGAAGGTAGCAATGATGTTATCTTTTGTCATCTTGATATTTTGAAGTTGGCCTTTTAATGTAAGATCTCTGAGGGTGTTGTTACTCTCAAACATATTCTTCAATGCTTCATACATCTCATAGGTTGTCTTCAGGTTGGTAATATGAGGTAGGAGATGATCTTTCACTGAGTAGATGATTATCTTCCTTGCCTTGATGTCATCTTCCTTCCATTCTTCTTTCTCTTCATCAGTAGTTGTCTCTGGTAAAGCCTTTTGTATCACACTCAATAGGTCATCATCTTACAAGGTGATATGAAGTCTTGAATTCTAGGAACTGAAGTTTCTTGATCCATCAAGCCTATATTCCACCAAGGTTCCGTTCCTCATGGTTTGCAGAGTCCTCCACAAACCCTTAGAAATTAGGCTAGGAAACCTAACGACTAGACTAGGATAGAAATCTTAGGTTTCATTGGGCTTATGAATACCAACAATAATCCTCAAAGGTCAGAAGAGCACCGATAAGTTGAAAAACTTCTTCAATAAGCTACATAAACCCTAAAAATAAAATTATGTAGAAAATTGCGAAACCCTAGAAACCTAGGGCCAAAAATCCAAAATTCTTGGAATTGCAATCTGAAAGTTGTTGGAGGTGCGTTGAAGGATGTCGTACACTCCTATGCAATTTTTATCCCCAAATCTCAAGTATAAAGTGTTGAAACTGACAAAAGAAGGAGGGTCGTACTTTTTCTCAGAAACCCTAGGAGGGTCATATGGTTTTGCAGAAATGAGGGCAACTTGTGCAATGGCTTGTTCAAGAACTATGCTCTGATACCATATTGAATTTTTACTATGCTAGGCTCAAGCATGAGGTTTATTTAATTTTATCATTTACTTGAACCATAAACAAATGCAACTACACCATACACAAGTGTTGCAATAACCAAGATAACAAGAAGAATTACCATGCACAAGAACACAAGAAATATCCTGGGAAACCCTTATACTAAAGGGAAGAAAACACAACAATCCTTTGCTATATTCTCAAGAGAATATCCCCTAACCATAAAACCCTAATGCAAATAGGAGGGTGCTCTACAACCTTGAAACTTGTGCCCAAGAGAGGTGTGCACTTCATCCCTAAAATGTACTTGCTAAAATTTTCAAAATGACAAGTGACAAGTGTGTTTCCTCAATGGGGAAATCACCTTTACTTATACTAGACTAGACACAACAAAAGGTGTCTCTGTTGGCACAATAGGGCCAACCTCAATAGCTCAGAAATATAATTAATTATTACAATAAACCTTAATTATCTTTCACATATGGTGGGGACGACTTGCACCCTTTACATCACAATTAGGGTTACAAGTAAATATTACACTTAGACCATATAGCAAGGGATACACACATCCACTAGTGCTCGACCACTAGGGAAACATCCACCTGTGCTCAACCATAGGGAGGTCATACTCAACAGATCTCTATCTCAACTGAGTCCATAGGAGAATCATCTGGAGTACCACATCGTCTCAACTCTCACACAGAGGAGAACGATACACCCATCACATGGGCAGACCCAACCACTAGGGGATGAATCAACTCTCACACAGAGGAGAAAAATGCCCCATCACATGGGCATGCCCAACACTGGGCTCTCTCATAGGTCAATTCAACTCAGTCACAGAGGAGAACGTATCCCGGAGGATGGCTCACGACACTACAATCATCAACAAGTTAGACCTTATTATGAATAGATATGAATTGTAATACAAAATATAATGCTAGGAAAATACCGGTAATGAAGACAAAATGGTGGATCTAAGATCTGGAATGTAGATCCAATGCATGCACAAGAAAATACGTTGCATGCAACTAGGAATGCACTGCAAATGCTACCAACTATTGCTAGAAATTGGATACTTTGCCCTGATGGCTATAATCATCATATCTGGCTAAGATCAGTCCCAAATGATGCACCCTATTCTTGGTCACACTTATCCTACTTTAGATTTGGAACTTTGGCTCATTGCAATACTATCAAACCTTTGGATGGATCCTGAAACCCCTGCACACTTCCCAAGGAAAGACTGGTTCGATTCTGGGGTTTTACCCATAATAATCTGATGAAAAATGTCTCTGGTGGTGCAACCTAATGCCTCCTCAAATGGGTTGGAAGGAATTTGTCCTTCTCTGACTGGTTGGGCCAAGCGACCCTCTTTTGTTGTTAATCTCTCCTCAAAACCACACATTGCAACTGATAAACTATGCACTGACTAGTGTGAATTCCTCTATTGTTGTATTTCAAATTTGTATCTCAATGAAGGACTCGTGTGATCCTCCCGACATTATAGGGTGTATCTCTCAACACCGAACCCTATCAATAATTGTGGTTTCGTCCAGAACTCCACAAAGAAATGATGGAAATTGCCTTGACTCCTCTTTGGTTCTAATTTTCAATTCAAAAATATGCATAATGAGCCAACAAGTTGACTTTTCTCCCTTTATATCCTCCCTCTTCTAATCCTTCATTGAAATTATTCATTTAAGTGACATTTCTCCTAACTTCTAAATCAATATTCGCTTAAGTCACTTAAGCACCCTTTTTACCCCTTTTAATTATTTAATGTCATTTTCAACTTAGGGTTTTTCCTATAAATGACATTAAATAGTTCCTTTGTCCCCTTTTCCTTCGACTATAGCCTACCGGAACCAGTATAGGCTACGTAGTTGTTCCTCCTAGAGTCATCATTGGGAACGAGACATAGACATCATTGGGAACGAGACATTATAGTCCTCCCTTCCCGAGATTGGATGTCCTCAAGCAACATCAAGTTATGGTGTTGTAGGATCTACTCTCCCTCCCATGTAGCATCCTCAACTGGAAGTCCCTTCCATCTGACAAGGCACTCCCTGATAATCCGACTCCTCAACCTGTGCTCCCTGTGCTCCAAAACATCCTCTGAAACCAACTCCAACTGACCCTCCTCGTCCAATGGTGGAAACTCCTACGAAGTAGTAATTTGTTGTCCCACTGCTTTCTTGAGGCAAGAAACATGGAACACATTGTGGATCTTACTACCTTCTGGTAGTTCTAGCTCGTAAGACACCTCACCAACCCTTCAGATGATCCTATAAAGTCCATAGAACCCGGGTTTTAGTTTTTTTTCTCCGCTCTTCTTCAAAGAAGACTGTCTGTACGACTATAGTCTTAAAAATACCAAATCCCCCATCTCAAAATTGTGCTCTACTCTATGTCGATATGCATATGTATGTTGTTGATTCTATGTTGTATGCATATTTTCCTTTACTTTTTTGAGAATCGTGTGGGTCTTCTCTTTTTAATATTTGGCTCTCAGAGCTCTGCTATCCCCAAACACTGTCTCCATGAATGATGGTACGTCATATCCATACAAATATTTGAATGATGTCATCCTGATGGACATCTGATATGTCATGTTATAACAATACTTACCCAAATGGATCCACTTCACCCACATGCGTTGTTGTCCCCCTACTTAGTTCCTCAGGTACCCTTCCACCCATTTATTAACTATCTCATTATTCATGTTGGTCTATGGATGGTAACTGGTACTCATAGCCAACTCTATGCCCACTATCCCGAACAACTCCTCCTAGAATGTGATGATGAAGCGTCCATCTTTGTCACTAACTATATTCTTGGGAAGTCTGTGCGATCTGAAAATATACCTAAAGAATAACTCTGCCACTTGGTTGGCCTTATACTTAGTAGGAATTACAAATAAGTGTGTAAACTTGGTCAATCTTTCGAACACCACAAAAATACAGTCCCTACCATGCACCCTAGGTAGTCTTGTGATGAAGTCCATGGAAATTCTCTCCCATTTCTGCTGCGGAATGGGTAGAGGCTAAAGTAACCCTGTCAAGTGTGTTTGCTTGGACTTGTTTTGCTGACAAGTCACGCACTCTCAGATGTGTCTCATTACAACATCCTTGAGACCCTTCCATGAGAACCTCTCCTTGATATGTTTGTAAGTCTTGAAGTACCCTTTATGTCCCGATAAGGGTGAATCATAATTGGCCTTCAAAATATTTTCCTTTAGTGTAGATTTTGGAACTAAGTAGATCCGGTCTTTGTAGAATATGACATCGTCCAATACCTGGTATCTAGCATCTATAACTTTCCCATCCATTTCCTCACAAGCAAATTGTTTTTGGAATATTCAACCAACAAGTGTGGCTTCCAATCTGTAGATATGTCCATAATCGAACAACTCGTTGGCTTCTTGGATAAAGCATATGCTATGACGTTCTTCTTTCCTTTAACATACTCAATGTCAAAGTCAAAAGATTGGATCTTCAAAACCCATTCATGTTATCTCTCATTGATATTTTATGATCTAAGAAATACTTCAAGCTATTGTGATTGGTTTTCACCACGAATATGTTGCCAACTAAGTATTGTCTGAATTTTGTCAAAGCATGCATGATAGCCAACATTTCTTTGTCATAGATAGATTGGATTCTCTCTAACTCATTGAGTTTCCTACTCTCAAAAACTATGGGGTGACCTCTCTGCATCAATATTGCTCCAATCCCCTCTCTTGATGCATCACACTCCAATACAAAGGGTTAACATAGTTACCAACTTAACGAGAACTCTACATAGTTCTTGT
>JZKD02S1673086.1:583583-621234 GCA_000966675.3 Picea glauca
AAACCCCAAATTAAAAAACCTACAATAAAAAAATAAAAATAAAAACAATTAACAAAAATAAGTTAAAACACCTTAAAATTACAACAAAAAATCAAAATTTATATTAAAAAAACACAAAAAAAAATAAATTTAAATGAAAACAAGTTCATAAATATCAAAAAACAAATTCAAATTTATATAAAACATATATGTATATAACATATATGTTTTAGAAACACATAATATATATATATATATATATATATATATATATGTTTCATCGCACACGAGACTTGGGCCAGGCTCGCGGGGGGGCTGGTGCAATGCTCGACATATCACTAGCCCCTTGGTAAACCTAACCCAGGTCTCGTCCTGTGCACGATGAAACATGGTATATGTCTGAACGGAAATAATACTTCTCTGTGGTTTTGAAATTATATCTCTGTGTTTTTGAAAGGGAATAATACTTATCTCTTGTTTTGAAGGAGATATTTTATTTCTAACATTATATATCTAGGTTTTGAATGTAAATAATACTTCTCTTTGGTTTTTATCTTTTTTACCTAGAATAATCTTTGTAGTTTCTCTCAGTTTCTCTGGAACTTGTCTGCGGTTTTCGGAAATTATTTTTGGGTTTCTCTGGAACTTCTTTGCGGTTTTTGGAAATTATTTTTGGCTTCTTCAACCGATTGAGTGATTGGACATGTGAAACAAGGTGAGTCACTTTTTACTTTGATTCAATTTTAATTTAAAATATATTTATAATCTATTAACGTAAAGAGATTTAAATATTTTTTATTTTAAGTTTCATAAGTAAAAGTTGATTTGAGAGATAAAGTCAATTCAAAATAATAATTGTTACATTTTTTTCTCTTCTTTTCAATATGAACACTCCACCACCTATTCCAAAAACTCATCCTAACAGGGGGAGGCCCCCCAAAATCACCCTAGAGATCTTTTACGATTATATGAAATTAGTAGAAAAAAGGAGAGAAGAGAGAGATGTCAAAATCCAAATAGAGTTAGAAACATTAGAAAAAATGAGTGAAGAAACATATCTAAAACTCCAAATAGAGCTAGAAGCAATGATTGATAAAAAAAATTAAATATACCATTCAAACTCAAATAGAGGATATATTCTTAGGGTTCAAGAGTGAATTGCAAACAATGAAAGATAGGATTCAAGAAATGGAAAAACATAAACAATCAACCCAAGAAGGAGGGGTTGAAGAAAATCACAACTAGAGAGATAAGATTAAAGAGCTAGAAGAAAAACTAACCAACAATTTGACCCTTAGTAATATGGAAAACAAATTGGATATCAAACCCATCAAAGAGGAAATGAATAAGCTAATCGAACTGGACCATGAGTGTAACAAAAGAGTCTTGAACCTCATAATTTTTGGTATAAAAGAACAACAAGAGGATGATACGCTAGCAATAGTAAAAGAATAATTAAATAATAAATCACAAATTGATATAACTGACCTCATAGAAGCAAAGAGGCTAGGAAAAATAATTGATCACAAAGATAGGTTGATCCGTGTCAAAGTAAGTTGTAATGACCATAAATATAGCATACTTAGTAAATCTTCAAGCTTAAAAGGGTCAGTAATATTTATAAATTAAGGAAGGAAGTTCAAAAGGTAAAAGAAGCCAGGAAAGAAGGAAAATGGGCAATAATTAGAAATCGAAAAGGTATTGTTAGGGATAGAGACCAGAAGGATAATAATAAATAGGAATTTGGGACACTCGGGATCCTTTTTTGGAATCGTCGTGGCTTTCCATGGCACAAAGGTCCTATGATAAGTTGGATCCTGAGTGATATTGATATTATCTGTCTAGTTGAAACTTGGGCACATGAGGAGTCTAAGGTCCATAACATAGAAGGATTTGTCTTGTGGTCGGCATGGAACCAAAAATTCCACCATAGAGGGATAGGAGGTATAGCTTTTTATATTAGAAAGAACATTTCTTCTCACATTCAACTTCATAAAATTGACCCTCTCAATCAGTACATTTGGATAAAAATTTCAGACACCAATGCTAAGAAGATGTATATATCAATTTGCTATTTTGCACCTATTAATTCTACTTTTTATAAGAAAAACAATCTAGATAACAATTGTCCCTATAATAATTTAGAAAAAGATATTTATAGTTTGAAAAATGAAGGTAATATCCTCCTACTTGGAGACTTTAATGTTAAGTCTGCAACTAAACAAGCTATTCTTTTAAGTAATGACTCCAACCATAATCCTTTATGGCTAGATGAGGACCTTGTTTTATCTAATTGCTACAAAAGAAGCTCTGAATACCTAATTGAGAATTTGTTTGGTATTGAGTTGGTCAAGCTCTGCAGCTCTCAAGACCTAATAATTTGCAATGCAATAATGAAGTGGCCAAACTCCAACCAGATGACTTGTATTCATGGGATAGGTAGTAGTGTTGTAGATTATGTGATATATGATATCCCTGTTTCCAACCAAATAACAACTTTTTACTTTTTAAATGACTATGGGCCTAAATCTAATCATAAACATTTAACCCTAACTCTAAACTTTTCCATGCATAAGAGCACCATTGAAGAGAATTTTGATAATCAAAGGAATTTGCGCTTTGAGAAAAGTAAAGTTGACATTTTCTTAAAGGATTTAAATAGTAAATTAAATCTCCTAACTTAAAAGGACAACATTGAAGAACTCTATCATAATTTTACAACTACCCTTTCCACTTCTATTAACAAGTTCTCTTTTGAGGTGTCATATAAAAAGCATAATAGAACAACCAACCCTTGGTATGATAAAGAATGTAAAATTTCTAGGAAAGCCATTAGGGATGCTTCTAATGAGTCCTTAAAACTTGATAAGATCAATACGTACAAATCCCTAATTAAAAGGAAAAAAAGGTACTATATCAATAAAAGTGTTATAACCCTAAATTGTTCCATACATGCATACCTGGAATTTGGCCCTCTTACTTGCTATTTTTTCCAAGCCATCACTGAGAAACTCTTCTTAAAAACATTATTTTTAAATATGTATGCGCCATGCACCACTACTGCCCATGTACACACACCTTCTGCACCACTACAAACCACGTACGTATGCTAGCTGCACCATTACAGCATGCGTATACTCACAAAAGTTGCAAAAATTAAAAAAATGCAAGGAATTCATTGAGATTACGGGCTATTGGGTAGTTTCCCAACTGATCCACTGCCTATAGCCCATCACCCAACCGAATAACCATCCTTTTTTCATATAAAAGGAGGTGTTGGGGTCTCATTCCTAACATAAGCATAAGACATTGAAACTATGTCCATTTCACATCCCCTCCTTGCCCCAAATAATTGCAGCCACCTTGTGAGATTTGCATCAGGATTTCCCATTCTTGCCTTTTTTCTCCATCATGAGCCTATTCCATTTCCCTAGAAGAAGTGTGAGAGGAGAGAGATACATGGAAGCACAGTTGGATCTTGGTGAAGAGGAGCCCGAACCAGGTTTGTGGAGCAGTCACTGACCTTTGTTGTAAGTAAACATTGTGATATCAATAAAATAAATACTTTTCCTGTCCCGAAATATGATGTGTCAAATATTTGTATTTGATTTATTTTTTATTCTAACATCTAACCCATGACTTATATATGAGATCCATGTTTGTAGTTTCCTGTTTATCTATTTTGGAATGCAGGCCAACCTTGGGAGGAGCCTTGTAGTCAGCAGAACTATCAAACGTGAGAGGATCGACACCAGACACAGAGTAAAATGTAAAGTTACTTGATCTTTTCACTTTGTATTTCATATATGAATGTGGGGTATGTTCGGGGTAGTTAGAAATGTAGGAGACTTTTAGACGGTTAGATTTTCCTACATGTTGAACCCTAGTGTAGTCCATTGGGGGATTTTCCCGCTATAGCATAACTAGAGACCATACTGGGGAAACCTCTAAGGTTTTAGGGGATTTTATGAGTATTTGATTGGTTTTTACCTTTTGAGTTTCTTTCTGAGTATGCAGAGTCTTTAAGGGATTTTGGTCACCTATTGGTGCCATACCAGTTCTCCCCACCCTGTCAGTCTACCTGTTTTTTTTTTTTTTTGAGAAGTTATAGAGGTGTACGCAGCCTGTAGTGGGTCTGCACGTGTACATATGCGCCCTACTTTTAGACAGCCTGCATACATACGCAGGTTGTTGAAGTGCCAGTTACGTGTCTGTGTCAATAAATGTTCTTTAAGAAGAGGTAGTCAACCTCTTCCCTGATTGAATTCTGACTTCTCAGGGTTTCTTGATTAAGTACAATGTCTCTATTTTTACAGTCGAAGCCTGGGTTTGATGTCAGTTTGGTTATCTTTTCAAATATTTCTTGTGTTTAGTTTGAAAGAGTTTTAGGTAAGTCTTAGAGTCTTTTTGATCATCCTGTTAGGTGTCTTCAATGACTCTGTACGATCCACAATGGGCCATAGGTCAATTCTCGGTCTTGTCTTGTTTTTCACTTTTTCCCCTTTCTCTTGCTTTAAAAAAAAAGAAAAATAATTTATTTCAAGTTTCTTGTTTGAAGCATAAAAAAAAAGAATAGAAAAAGTTTTCATTTCTTTGTTTGGTTAAGTAGTTGGGTTGATTATTTTTCTTGTTAGGAGAAAGAATTATTTTCTTAAGTTCTTTATTGATTTCTTAGAACATTAAGTAGCTTGTAGTCGAGCGAAATTTTGTTTTAGGTTTTTCCTTTAAAAAATCTTAGAAAAAATAGTTATGAAAAGTTGGTTAAAGAGTTAGTTGTAAATCTTTATTTGTCAAATAGAAGTAATTTTTCTTTCAGTTTCGTTTGTGTCCTCTTTTTCGTCTCCTAAAACACACCACTAGTTTCATTGATGTTTCCTTGACTTAAAACAAGCCATTTAAAATTAACGCTAATTTAAAATCAACTAAACTTTATGTTTGTAGGGTAAATCAACTAGTCTAGGATAGAGCCTTGAATTAGGTTGGAGAGGAAACTCTTCAAGGCTTGTAGAGAAACATTGGAGTCAGTGCTAGGGAGTGTAAAAATTCTAGTAAATGTGAAAGTTATCTGGGACCCCCCTTTAACATAGGGGATAAACACAAGGTCATGTGCATAAAGGCAATGGAGATAACCCCTCCAAAGTCGGACCAAGTGTAGTGGGGAATGCATAATGAGGACTTGTCGTGGGATACTATTGGTTGCATTTTCCTATGGAGCTTCATGGACCCCGAATCCATTCAAGATCCTCAGTTGTCTTTTAGACCACTTTCTTTTGATACCCTCGATAGGTTTTGGGATTTTTTACCCTGCTCATTGCAGTCCACCCGACTGTCGACTGTACCTGCTTGGTGACTGTTCATGATCTGACAACCTAGTTGCCTTTATTTTAGGGACTTACACAGGTGACTACAAGGGTATAACATGGTACCTAGGGCAGACGTCGCGCCACACTTTGCAGAGTATACCCGAAGGGTGATTTCGTGTTTGAGTTTCACTTGCACCGACAAGTTTCTCTAGTGTTGGCTGGCGTAACTATTCTTCCAACTAGATAGTGTTTCGCTTGCTTTATCTTGTAGGAAAGTTTCTAGTGTGTGCTTGGTTTTCAACGTTAGTAAAAGCCTTACTATGTCGTTGATCTTCTCACAAATTGGAATATCAAGAGCTCCGTTGGTCACGAAGGCTTCTGGGCCTGCCACCAATTACATTAGAGCCACCACCGCCACTGTTACAGTGAAGACTTGACCAGCAAGGGTCATTTGAGGCAACTGGGTCGGAGGAAACTGTGCCCAAGCCAACTCCGAGAGGAGAACACTCATATCTAGAGGAACCGACTATTTCTAACCTTGGAACATAATCTCTCGTTCCATTTAACCCTCCGATCACTGACTTGTCGGCACCACTTTTGATACAGCTTGCCCCTCCAAGGGTAACAAATCATGAGTGTCATATAGTCCTGAAAGCAGTGATGGAAGCAAATTCTACTACTTCATCTGGGATTCCTCATACTCCCTCAATGGATGCCACCACTGGGGGATTTTCACCTCCTAACCCACCTTTGCCAGTCCAAACCACGATGGTATCGATCGCCTCTACTTCGGGTAGTGGTCTAGTTCCGTCTATGGTGGTGATCACTACACCGTTCACACAGAGTGTGACGGGTCCTCTGTTTTCATATGGGATACCTAGATTTGATATAACTATGTCCTCACCTATGCCACCTTACAGACCATGGGTCTAGGGGTAGGGAGCTCAAATGCTCCTCTACAAGGGTCCATGGGGGCCACCTCAGCCCCCTATAATGCTATCCCTTACGATGAGGGTCATATACCTCCTTCTTCCCCCTTGCTCGACGGTGCTCCCCAGCAACCCGTCAGGCCAAACATGAACTATATCTTTTTCAGAGCAGGTAGTCGGTGGGTTCAATGTCATTCTCTTTATTCGACGCATTTGGAAATAACGCTTTCTCGTAAGCTGCCATCCCATCTAGGGGAAACCTTATTTTTGGACCACAAAATCTCATGCAGGGTACTATTCCTGCACAAGGGGAAAACACGCGAGTCTTCTCCTCACAAGGAATTTGGAATCCGTGGCAGGGAGAAGTTCCCTCATCAGGGATGTCAACCGGGGGAAACCCCTTCCATGGTTAATGGAACCCCAAGCAAGTCTCAGTACCTATGCCCATCATATTGGTAGGGGCAACCCTTTCCAGAATCTTTGGAACACGATGCAGGGAGAAATCCCTGCCCAACCCTCAATGTCCACTTATGGGAATCAGCTGATGAGTTCCCAACAAACACAATATATGTTTGCTAGACAAGGCCATGGTATTTACTAGAACCCTGGCCAACATCCCAACTTTTCCTGGCAGCTTGGTGCCAGTCAAACTCCAGGCTCTTTTCTTCCTGTACATAGTCAATAGTCAAAACTACCGTTTCTGGTGACGTTACATTTTCCAAACATGTCAAGACTGTTAAACAACCCAATCTGTCACGATCCACATTGGCCTCCCATGTCAATGAATTTTCCCTCAAACATTCCGAAGTTCGAAGGTAATCCTAATGAAGATCCAGATGATCACATGACCACCTTTCACCTATGGTGCTCATCAAACTCTCTGCAAGACAAATCCATTCAGTTGTGTCTATTTCAATGCACCCTCATTGGGAGTTCCGCGAAATGGTACATCGAGATCGACTGCTCAAGATAGTCTTACTTCAACAATTTGGCGATGGTTTTTCTGAACCATTTCCAACTACCTATGAGATATGATGCCGACAATGAATTGCTGGCCAACTTTGAGCAAACAAAGGCTGGTCATATCTCAGATCACATTTGAGAATGGCGGCCTCGGAAGAGTTTGATAAAAGTATCGGTCCCACCGACTTTCCTGTTGGAGTGGTTCCTTAAGTCTTTGGTACCCCAGTTATCCAAGGGCATTGCAACGTCAGGAGTGTTTTCTGAGGAAGAGGTGATAATGATAGCTCAATAAGTTGAACTGATATACTCTCAGTCCGGTTTACTCTACGAGGTTTTTCCATATGTGCCATGGTCTATCCTTGACAAGGCTAGACACAAGTTTGGAGTGCATGCCGATGATATTGTTGGTTCAACAAAAGCAAATCCCGCTGATCAGTTTTCAAATCAATTGCAAAAATTATCGATACAGTAGACAACGGCCAACCAAACCTCTAGTTTGGTTGCTCCCCCTACCCAAACATCAGATGTACAAAGTGTGCAGTTGACGAACCCGAACGCCAACCAGCATCCTAACGGAAAGAAGAAACAATGAAACAAGAAGGGTAAGGTGAATAAGAAGCCCACCAACAATGCTGGCAGGGAAAACACAGAGAAAAGAAATTCGAAGTATCTGTGTAATCTTTGCATGGAGAACCATCCGACTCACCTATGCCCTAGACTTGTAGAGGTCTAGAAGTTATTGGCATAGCAACATCCTGCTCTGTTAACGAACCCATTTACTCATGGGAAACATTTGACTCAAACCTCTACGAGTGCGGATGGGGGTAGTCAGGGACCCCCTTCGTCTTCTAGTAATCCCTTGGATGTGAAAGTTTATATGTTGAAAGGTGATGCTTTCATAGCAACTAGGGTACACGATTAAGGAAAGTCATAAACTGTTGAAAAGGGTAAGGAAGCCATAAACCCATCTGTTCCTTTCCATATTGAGAAGACGATGGATGAAACAATGAAACACATCCCAAAAGGGGAGTTCAAGAAAGATTCACATAATCCGAATGCGAGGGCCACCCAAAACTACTCTGTGGTGGAGGATTTGTCACAAACCCCTTGCACGATGTCTACTTTGGAGGTCCTCCAGAGCTACCCTTTGCAGAGAAAGGATTTGTTAGCTGCCTTAGGATCTACTGAGACCTGTAATCTGGGAACAATCATGCTTGATATGACTGACTTGAAACCTCATCTCCGATACCATCTTACATTTCATATAGTAGTGGCTCACCCCATGAAATATTTTACTTATAATATTTTCCACACGGCAGTTGATGAGGGTGCCTAAACATGCTTGATGCTTTTGGCATGTTGGAATACCATTGGAAAACCTGTTTTGTCTCTGTCATCTACTCTGCTTACTACTTTCGATGATCATTCTTTCATACCACATGGAATCATTCCTTCTTTCCCTGAGCAGTTAGGAGGGAATACCATGTGCATGATGTTAGAAAAACAGGACTGTAGAGCAATAAAATAAAACAAATGCGGAAACAAAAACACACAGAAGATACATAATACAATAGAGACACAGATTTACATGGTTCACCTAGTGTGGGCTACGTCCACCATAGAAATTGCCAGGTCCTTCCTTTATTATTATCCTTCATATGAAGGGATACAACCTACAACAAACCTATTGTAACTTCCTCTTTTTTCTCTCACAATCTCCTATCTCAGAATACAATATTCATCATCAACCATAGCTGCAATACATTTCCCTCATAAAAGAGGGTTGCCTTCTAGGGCAAAAAACCCTAACATAATCTCTACTGTTAGATCTGCGACCTTAAAATGAACGGTCCAGATTTACAATGAAATTACAATATACATTTACAAGGAAATTTTTCCTTTGGGGGATTTGCCCCCGAACCCCCGCTAGGGGCCCACTTTCCCCCAGACCCCCCATTCGGGGGGATAGACCCCCCGGACCTCACAGAGGGGGTACCCCCCCTCTGTAGTCCCTCGCATGGAAGAGTGTACATACTTCTAGGGTGTAGATACTTCATGGGGTATAAACATGGTTGAAAGCAAGGACCTCTAAATCAGGAAGATAATCAGGCTCCAAAACCAACACGTCGAAGTTGAATTCATCGATTCGCCTCTCGACTACAACATATTGTTAGGAAGGAGTTGAACCTATGCTATGCATACAGTGGTTGCCACATTTTTTTAGGTCTTGTTATTTCCACACGAGGGCCGGATTGTAACCATTGACTAGTTGTCCTTCTCTAGGCCCAACCCTTCATCAGGGGCATCCACAGTCCCGATGATTGATAACCCTCAGCCTGACATCGTCAATGTGGGGGTTGGTTTGTGCCCAACTTTGATGGGTACTTTCGATTACCCGCCTCCTTCTGGCGATTTCAAGATGATATCGGTTGTCCCTGACCAGCCTAGGGCTGAAATATTTCAAGTGTCTTCGTTCCGTACAACTTACTTTAACGATCCATGGACTCTTCCTTCCCCGTCGTCTTCGATGGAAGGGATAGTGCACCCTGGCATGGCCATGCCCTTGTCTGCGACAGAAGTTGTGTACTCTATTTTCCAGAAAGCTTCGGCCAACCCTGATCCGACTCCTGCATAGGAGTTACATCCAGTTCTCGAGCCTATTTGGGCTCAATATTCCCTCGCCACTACCGATTCTTTAGACTTGTTGTTTCCCTCTTATGAGGCGATTATAGAGTCATTGACTGGTCTAGACATACCCTGGGATGATCTCCATCATAGATCTTATTTCCTCCCAGAGTTAAGAAGAATAGAGGCAGGATAATTCGTGTTGTCTATGACTGGAGATAGGTCTTGTCCTATTAATCCTATTTCTATGCATGCAGTTTATGCCGAGGGTAATATAGAAACCATCACTGAAATGATACCTATTGACATCTCTAGAACCCCTGGTGTCATGGAGAATGTCTTCATCAGAGCAGACTGCTCCCCCGAGGAGATTCAAATCTATACAGATTTATTTAGGGAATTCTGCGACATTTTTTCTTGGTCTTATGAGGAAATGCCAGGCATAGATACAAGAATTGTCAAACATGAAATAATGACTTATCCTGACGCCAAGCTAGTCTGACAGAATCTTCATCCGGTGAATCCTCGAAAAACAACAGCTATTAAGGCTGAAGTAGAGAAACTGCTCAAAGCCAGTTTTATCTACCTCGTTCAGTTGACTCAATGGGTGTCAAATCCCATTCCATTGAACAAAAAGCAGGGAACAATTCACATATGTATGGACTTCTGTGATCTGAACAAGACCTGTCCAAAGGATAATTTCTCCACCCCATTCATTGACCATATTTTCGATGAGTGTGCAGGCTGTGAGGTATTTTCTTTCATGGATGGTTTTTCAGGATACAATCAGATACATATTAAGTCTGAAGACTAGCATAAAACAAATTTTATCTTTCCATGGGGTACATTTTCTTATCGAAAGATGCCTTTTGGCCTGAATAATGCTGGAGCCACTTTTCAATGGGCCATGTCTTTTTCTTTCCACGACCTAAGAAACATAGTTGAGGATTATCTCGATGACTTAACATCACGATCTTGTAAGAGAGATGATTATCCCATGCACCTTCGACTAATCTTTGAGCGATCTCACTACTATCAGATTCGCTTGAATCCAAATAAGTGAAGTTTTTGCATGACGTCGGGTCATCTTCTAGGTTTCATATTTTTGACAACAGTGATCATGGTCGATCCTTTGAAGGTTGAGGCGATATTTCAATTGCCTCCCCCGTGCACAGTCCCTCAGCTTCAAAGATTACAGGGTAAAACAAACTTTCTTCGGTGTTTTATCGCAAACTATGCCAACATCACTAAAGGTTTCATGAATTTACTAAAGAATGGAGTCCCTTTCTATTGGGACGAAGCCACTCAATGCTCTTTTGAAGCATTGAAACGCGCCCACACGTCTGCCCCTTTGCTCCAGCCTCCCAATTATAATAAATATTTCTTATTGTACTTGGCCACTACAGAGTCAACCATCGGTATGGTCTTGGTTCAAGAGGACTATCTGCTCGAAGAGCATGTGATTTATTACCTGAGTCGAGGCCTGGTTGGACTAGAATTCAACTACTCCCATGTTGAGAAGCTTGTGTTGGAAGCAATGCATGTTGTCCAGTGGTTCCGTCATTATATTATGCTTCGTAAGACCACCATCATTGTCATTGTGAATCCATTTCAGTACGTGTTGACATGATGCATCATTGAGGAAAATATCAGTAGATGAATCGTTATCCTCCAGGAATTTGACTTGGATTTTGTTTCCATAAAATCCAAAAATTCATTGGTCTTTATGGAACTTCCGGTCGAATCAGGTGATGTTACGCCTGAAGAATCACCTATTAAAGGAGATATTTTTCTGATTTCATCTTCAGACCCCTAGTATGGAGATATAATAGTCTATCTCCATACTTTGAAGTGCCCTGCCTCTGGTTCTCGTGATGAACGTCGACGCATATGCCATCAGGAAAAAAACTATCTCATACTCGATGACACTTTGTATCGTCGAGGTGTAGATTGCATCCTTCATTAGTGCCTCATTCATGAATACGCAGAACTCGTTCTTAATGACTTCCACACTAGAGCATGTGGTGGTCATTTGTCCGGGTTGGAAACAACCCAAAAGATTCTACGAGCAGGTTAATTTTGGCTGACATTGATCAAATATTGCATTGAATCTGTCAAGAAGTGCCACCCATGTCAGATCTTCTCTCGGAAGATGAAGGCACACCCCACTCCCATGTTTCCCATCATTACTATTGGTCCCTTCACCAAGTGGGGGATTGATTTTACTACATGCCACCTGACTTCAGCCAGGGAGCATCGTTATATAATCATAGTGGTAAACTAATTCACAAAGTGGGTCGAGGCTATGCCAACATTTAATAATGATGGAGAGACAACAACTCTCTTTATTTTCAATCAAATAATAGCAATGTTCGACATCCCGAAGGATATTGTCACTGACCATGGCAGTCACTTTCAGAAAAAAATGATGTCTGAGCTAATGTCAAATCTTGGGTTGAGGCAAGAGCATTCATCACCCTACTACCCACAAGTGAATGGTCAGGTGGAAGCTGTGAATAAGTCCCTCAAGACTATTCTGCAGTGAACGATCAATTCTACCAAGTTGAATTGGCATTTTCTGTTGTACTCAGCATTGTGGGCCTATCGAATGTCTGTAAAGACTGCCACCAGTTTCTCACCTTTTCAACTCATTTATGGGCTGGAAGTAGTCTTGCCAATAGAATGCCAGATCCCATCTCTAAAGTTGGCAGTACATTTATTTCCAGACACTTCACTGATTGAGGAATGCTTATTATATCTCGAGCAGCTTGATGAGAAATGTCGTGATGCAACCTTGTCCAACGAGGCTCACAAGCAACAAGTCAAGTGTCAGTATGATCAGTCTTTTCGTCCTTGAATTTTCTTTGAAGGCGACCTTGTCCTGGTCTATGACCAAGATAAGGATCCCCTGGGGGCAGGCAAGTTCAAACCCATGTGGTTCAAACCTTTCATCGTGAAGGAGGTACTAAAGAAGGGCGCTTATCGTCTGGTTGATTTTGAGGGAAATTCTTTAGCAGAGCCTAGAAATGGGCTCTACCTAAAGAAGTATTACTTGTAGGTGGGTCTCCTTGGGTGAATTCTTGTACATATGTATAGTTCTTATAAAATTAGTTTTTGTCTTTTTGTTTTATGGACGTGTCGATATTTATGTCATATTTTTCACTGTGGCAAATGTCAAGTGAATCAGAGGTGTTCGTTGGGTTTGTGGATGGTGCTAGACGACACACTTGGAGGCTTGCTTCCGCAGATTGGATGATTTTCACACCTCAGGGTCATTTGCTATATTCTGGAGGTATATATCTAGGTGATGCCACAAACAATGTTGCCAAGTACAATGCAGTGATGGAGTTGCTTCATGACACTTTGTCGCATAGTATCTCTCACCTCCAGGTCTACTTAGATGCACAATTGGTTGTGTCCCAGTTAAATGGGGTTTACCATGTTTATAATCCTACTTTACACAGATGATTCCTTAGGGTACGTCTCTTATAACATTGCTTTGATTACATTATGTATATCCATGTTCCTATGAGTTTAAATCAAATGACAGATACTCTAGCTAATCAAGTATTAGATTGACATATTGCACACACACAAAAAGAAGCACACACATACACATGTACATACATTTGTAAAAAATATTATCCATAAGACATCAAATATGTAAATATGCATAGATATATATATCAAAAATCTCAGAGTACATAGGTGGGAACGAACGCCTCAAAAATATAAATCTAGTATACATCATGGGGCTTATGCCCTAAAAAATATAAAAAGAGCGCCCTCGACACATAAGTGGTCCATACTAAGATAAGCACGGGGCCTATTGTCCCCGCCATATTGAAAAACAATGTTTTCCAAACGCTGGAAGAGTTGGACCCAAGTCCGTGGCACCCGAACTACATGAGGCTGCATCGATGGGGGGAGATCCTCAATCTTGGCCATGGGAACTGCACAAGTGAGAGTGGTGAGGTTCCACTCCACTCGTCTCAAAAATCTCTCAGCCTCTCCAACTGGAGGTCCCTATGCTACTGCTTATGCTGGTCCGATGGCTACGGCTGGTACTACCTCTGGTCCAGGATGCTGCCTGGTCCTTGAGAAGTCTGTTGGATGCAACGGTCCCACATATGTACATAACAAACACATAGTTGTCAAATAATCTAATTCACATAAAAATGATATATATAAAAAAGAAATTAAATAATTAAATAACTTTAAAAGAAAACATACCTATCTCTCTCCGCTCGTCTCCAGGAGGTACGGGCACGTCTAGATCCCTAGAAAAGTTGATCATGACATAGGAGTAATCCTCTATTGCCAAAATCTGTCGTGCCCACCAGTCAAAGAATGTATTGTTGAAGGCCTCTATGGTCCTTCGTCCCCCTTGTCGTGAAAGCAACACCACCCACCTACACACTTTTGGGAAGGAGGCCACATGCCCCCATACTGTCTCTCATGGACTCATGTTGGGTACCCTCTCAAAGAAGGAGCATAATATGGTACCAAACCCAAATTTTTTGTTACTTCACCCATGACACTCTGTAATTTGTCTCTTCATGCAGTCAAGCATCATCGTGATCCAGTCGAACACTCATGCATTTAAGCACTGTACTGCATAATACATGTGCACCTGAGAGGTTTGATGTAAGGTCACAGATCCATTGATCCTCCCAATGAGTAGAACTATCACTTTAAGTGATAGGTTGGTGATCTTGTGGATTGGCAGCTGAGAACCTACTTTCTCAGTGCTGAACTAGCAATGTAGTCTGATCAACTCGGTGATGTTATGAGGCCCAAGGGGAAATGATTGCAAGTTGACTGGTTGCCCTCTTCCCGAGGGGTCAGTCAGAAAATATATGTCCTTAGTCATTGGAGTCGATGACTTCCCCTCGAGCATAAACGCCTCAGCGTCAGGGTGCCAATAATCCACCAAGGCATTTAACAGCCTGAGTTGTTCCCTCATGAGTGGACACCGAAAGAAATTCCATAACCCGCATTGTTTCAATGCGGTGAAAGAAGTAAGGTCCTCTTTGACCAAGATATAAATGTCTTAATGCTCCCTCTCTCTCCAGTGGACATACATATTGTCACATGACAAGTTCATGGAGGGAGTTAGCTCTTGTATTTTATTTTTTCTATGTTAATGAGGGTGTACGTGAGCTATCTTGGACACAATCGCGTATGCACATGGGTAAGTTGTTTTCTTCCCATGGGCATACGTGGGTTTTCCTTAGACAACCTACGTACACGTAGGGCCACCCTTTTTTAGGAGGGTGTGCCCCCCCAAAAACAAAAAGAAACACATAAATGAACTATGGAAATGTAAGAGGGGTTGGTTTGTACTTACTTGGTCCAAGTAGAAGTTCGTTTCATCCTCTGAAGCTCCCGGAATCAACTCTTTTAGCAAAGAGGTGTTTTTAGCTTTTTGGTTAATTCTCAAATTGCAATGGTGAAAATGAGCTGTCAACTTCTATTTATAGACTTTTTTGGCCTTTTTTGCCACTTTTTTGAACCCTTTTGTCATTTTTTCTGGCTTGAAAATCATCTAGTGTAGTTCTTGAATTTCTCATTAGATGTTACGATACACTTCACTTTTGGTTTGGATTTTTTTTTGGGAGATGGGTCACTTTTAAAGGTCCTTTGGTGAAAGTCGTTTTTTCCAACTTTTTGCATTTAAGTTAGGATTCCACCTCCACTTTCTGCATCTCGTTGTATTTTCCACTTTTCCATGGGATCAATTCCACTTAACTATGGTAAAAAACCATCATTATTTCTTTAGAAGTGTCGTGGTAAGGTGGTAGAGCCTACCTCTACATGGATGCCCTAGGTAGACCCTGATTGCATTTTGGTGTCCATGCCGTCATCAATGATTTTAGGCTCAGGAATCCTTTTAGTCATGTCCTAATTATGAGATTGAGCCTCATACATCTGATGTATCATCACTCTTGGCCTCACCCTCAGGACTCCCATAAAATGAGTCTTCTTTTAATATGTTTTCAGACTCTCTAAACATGAAAAGATTGTCTAGTGATCTTGTTGTCCTTCACGCTTGCCAAACTAAAATTTGAAGGCACGTCTGTCCAACGATAGTTTACCCCTTTTTCGGTCCGGATGGTCAATTTTATGAACAAAGGTATACTCTAGGAACTTTGGCTCACTAGAAGAGTATTCTCGGGTATAAGTTTAACCCTTTTTCGGGCCCGAGGGACTAAATTTATGAAAAAAGAACCCCCACAAAGTCCATAGTTAATCTCTTTTTAGACTCCCTAAAATTGAAAATATCGTCGAGTGACCTTGTTCCTTTACACTTGTTAAATTGGTCCAGAAGAAAATCCCATATGGATTCTATAGTTAAGCTCTTTTCAGACTCCTTAAAATTGAAAATATTACCAAGTGACCTTGTTCCTTCACACTCATTAAACTGGTCCAGAAGAACATATTATACAGAGTCCATAGTTAAGCTCTTTTCAGACTCCTTAAAATTGAAAAGATTGTCAAGTGATCTTGTCTGTGTCACACTCATTAAAATGGTTCTGAATAGACGTCTTTTCGGTGCTATTTTATCCCTTTTTCGAACCGACTAGACTACCTTCGAAAAGGTACCCCAGTGGAGTCTTCTTTTACGTTTTTTCAGACTCTCTAAATTTGAAAAAACCACTAAGCTTACCTTCTCAGGGCTCGTGAAAAATACATTGAAGGGGGTTTCAACTTGTCCTACTTATCACATTTTCATCTCTATGTCTTTGGCCTAATGCCAACTCCATGTTGCTCTCAAATGAACCTTTGAAGCATGCCTTATACGCAAGCCTTGTAGCACTTTGCCTCTGCGACCTGACACCTTGACCCATGGAGGAATTTTCCCAGAGTGTCATTTTCCTTCACATGTCTCCTTGCTATGAGCATTAGCATGTTCCTTGTGCTTGGAAATAGTATGCTTGTGACACTTGTTCCTCCTTTGTAATGTAGCATTCTTTTATTCTTTTTCAAGCTCTTTAAAAATATTGAAAAAGACAAAAAAATAAAAAAAATACCCCCAAAAGAGGACAGGAAATGTATTATCTTTTTTGGCAACACAATGAGTCACCCTTGGAAAAAGCACATCCTTTCGTTTGTTCGTCAATATTTGGGATTTAATATGACCTTAGGAAGTTGTTCTCGCTACATAGAGTTGTGTCCTCCTCCGTTTGGTTATCCTTCCAAACACATGGAGAGTTTGTGTTGCCTCCTGCATCGTGAACTTATGTCAGTGTCATGCTACTTGAGTCTGATCATCAGTCATGCTCTTGTCCAAGGGAAGTTTTTACCCAACCTGAGTTGGCCTTTCTGTAGTTTGTCTCTTGACCTAATGCCCGACCATCCCCAAAGTCCAATCAAGTCCTTGTTCGAAATCAATGAAGTTCTCTGCCTGATCACTGAGATCCTCTTGTTTGTTCCCGACAAGTCATCGAAGACCTCTGGGTAGTGAATTCATACACTCACATTACACTCCTACCTGAGTTTTGAAGATACTAAAGTTGTGGATCGAGCTCTGAAGGCCTCATCTCCAGCCATCAAGAATCATTAGCTTCTTGAAGATGGATACTATACATGTATATATTTGATTTTGAGATGTAGATCCATTGTGTATTGCTCGCGGCTATACTTTATATAGTTATATGACATGAATCTGTAGTTTATTTGATTGGAATCCATGATTTATTTCATCCCGAGCATGGGTATGCCCGCCTCGGTGAGACAATTGTTATTTTTGCAGATGACACCTCCTGAACTCTGGTCTTGGGCTCACTCGCTTCATATGTTAGTGAAGATTTTGTAATGTATTTTGGCCATCAGATGCTCTTATGACCTCACACATTAGGGGGCATTTGTTATAAACCTAAATTTCTCCATACATGCATACCTGGCATTTGGCCTTCTTACTTGTTATTTTTGCTAAGCCATCACTGAGAAGCTCTTCTTAAAAATACTATTTTTGATGTATGGGCCCTGCACCACTACTGACCACATACACACATCTGATGCACCACTACAACCCACGTATGTATGCTATCTACACCATTACAACCTGCGTATACTCACAAAATTTGCAAAAATTAAAAAGTTGCAAGGAATTCATTGAGATTATGGGCTATTGGGTAGTTTCCCAACTGATCCAACGCCTATAGCCCGTCACCCAACTGAATAACCATCCTTTTGTCATATAAAAGGAGGGGTTGGGGTATCTTTCCTAACATAAGAATAAGAACAATGAAACTCTTCCTGTTTCACATCCCCTCCTTGCTCTAAATAATTGCAGCCACCTTGTGAGATTTGCATCAAGATTTCCCATTCTTGCCTTTTTTCTCCATCATAAGCCTATTCCATTTCCATAGAAGAAGTGTGAGAGGAGAAATATATGTGGAAGAAAAGTTGGAGCTTGGTGAAGAGGAGCCTGGACCAGGTTCGTGGAGCATTTGTCGACCTTTGTTGTAAGTAAACATTGTGATATCAGTAAAAGAAATACTTTTCCTGTCCTGAAATATGATGTGTCAAATATTTGTATTTTATTTATGCTTTATTCTAACATCTAACCCATGATTTATATATGAGATGAATTTTTGTAGTTTCCTTTTTATCTATTTGTGAATGCAGGCCAGCCTTGGGAGGAGGCTTGTAGTCAGCGGAGCTATCGAACGCGAGAGGATCGACACCGAACGCGGAGTACAAGGTAAATTTTCCTAATCTTTTCACTTTGTATTTCATATATGAATGTGGTGTATGTTTGGGGTAGTTAGAGAGGTAGGAGACATTTAGAAAATTATATTTTCCTACATGTTGAACCCTAGTGTGGTCGATAGGGGGGTTTTCCTGCTATAGCAAAAAGGCAAGAACAACTTTCACAACTATATAAGATGGATCCTAAGAAGTTCTGGAGACAAATTCCAAAACACAATACTAAAGAAAATAATAGGATTCCCTTAAGGGAATGGATTTCCTACCTTAAAAGTATTAACACGTTCTCTAATTCCATGGACACCATTGCTATTGTCCCTACAAAGGAAGAAGGTTTTTCTTTAGATGGCATAGAATTCGGGGTTAAGCGGCTTGCAAATGGGAAAGATAAGGACATTGAAGGCTACCACATTGAAATTTTTAAAATTAGAGGGCGAATCATTATCCCTCACATACACAAGATATTCAATTTAGCAGTCAAGCAGGGCTTCCCTAAACCCTAGATGCAAAGCCTCATTGTTCCTATTTTTAAAAATGGGGATGGAAACATTCCCTCTAATTATAGGACCATTATGATTAGCCCAATTTTAGCCAAGATTTATGCAATTATTTTGGAAAATAAGATGCAAATGTGTTGAACCTACACATAGTAGATCTAGCCCGAAAATACTACACACATTTGCAGAGTGAAATTGAGATAGAATAAGAAGGAGAGAAAGAATGGAAGAATTCTCATTAACTGTAATGAATAATGAATAGTTTACACATGATATACTCTGTATAACTCAATGAATGTGCACTGGATGAGAACCAATGTACCATAGTGGTGGTCTAGAGTGATCTGGACACATACCAATAGTTACGGGAGTGAACTGTCACCTAGTCTAGTCTCTCATGCAGTTACGGGAGTGAACTGCCACCTAGTTGAGTTAACTAGTCAACTAGTCTTCAGTTAACTGACCGAACATAGTGTAGTGAGGAGAAGATCAAGGAATCATGCGCCAGTCTAGTGATGCAAGTGCGCATTATCATGGTGATGACTCCAATGCTGCATGGTGACAAAACCAATGCAAAATCTAAACTCAACTCAACTAATCAAACTGAAGTGTCAACTAAAAGAGAATATTCTCCAGGTGGAATATCCTCCCCTAAAATATAGGAGATTGGATAATGACTAATTATGACTAATAAACAAGGAAAAACCTTAGGAAAAATAAATCCTAGGTGTGTGTGAAGTAACTCCAACACCCCCCCTGAACATCACTATGGTGAAAATAAAGAATGAGTCCCGACGACAAGGCCGCGTTAGGTACCCAAATACAAAATATACACTGAAATAAAGTGAGGAAATAGGGAAAACCTCATGGGAACCCCCCCCCTCCCTCAAGGTACAATGTATGTAAAAAAAGAACTATAGTTGCTAGGGAACTGTGTCCTTCACTCTAAGACGACATCATAGAGAATGGAACTTCTTCTTAGTGAAGGTCTTGGTGAAGATGTCAACCATTTGTTCTACTAAATGAAAGAACTATAGGTAAATGATACCCTCATGTACTAAGTCATGGATGTAGTGCATGTGGATCTCGATGTGCTTTGTCCGCTGCCTCTAAACTGGATCTCTGCAGAACTTCAGAGTGCTCTGGTTGTCACACCAAATGATGATCGATCGATGAAATTGAATGCCCAACTCAGGGAGAAAATGTTGTATCCACATAGCCTAAATGGTTATGTTAACTACCCCTCTGTACTCTGACTCAAATGAAGATAGAGAAATGGAAACTTGCTTATTGATCGACTAATAGATAGGCCCGGAACCAAGACTGAGTGAGTAACTATATGTGGACTTGAGATCAGTGTTATTGCCAACCCAGTAAAAATCAGTAAACCCGATGAGATCTAATGGAGAGTCTTCTACATAATGAATCTCAAAGGTGATGGTGCCATGTACGTGTTGAAGGATACGATTTGCAGCCTTCCAATGTAGCTCATGCGTCTCTTGCATGAACCTGTAAACTGCGCCAACTACATAGGAGAGTTATGGTTTGGAGTGTGTGAGATACAACAAGCTCCCCACTAGCTGTCTATACAGTGTGCTGTCAACCAATGGAGTGTCCCCGTCATCCTCAAGTTTGACTCCTGATAGGAAAGAAGTCGGAGCAGACTTGCAGTCTGTCATGTGAAATCTCTCAAGGAGATCTCATGCATACTTGTCCTAAGACAGTTTGATGCCTGATGCATCTTGAATCATCTCGAGTCCAAGGAAGAAGTGTAGCATATCCATGTCCATCATCAAAAACCTGTCATGTAGAATCCTCTTGACTTCAGCAATCGCTGAAGTCGAGCAACCAATGATCAACAAATCATCAACATACATAACTAAGAGTAGAAGTGAATCAATCGTCCTGAGCATGTAGACATTCGAGTCTGATTTACAATGTGTAAAGTTATGTGACAACATGTAGGAGTCCATATTGGCATACCATGCCCTTAGAGCTTGCTTGAGGCCATAAAGGGACTTCTTCAATCGATACACCAAAGATGAGTCATGCATAAATCCTTGGGGCTGCTCCATATAGATCTCCTCATAGAGATCACCATGAAGAAATGCATTCTTCATGTCCATCTGATGAACTTCCCATCCCTTTTCTACCGCAATGGAAAGTGCCAATCATATGGAATCCATCTTCACTACTGGAGCGAAGGTCTCATCATAGTCAATGCCATGCACCTGCTGAAAGACTTTGGTAACAAGCCTAGTTTTGTATCTACTAAAATGTCCATCCGCTGCACTCTTGGTCCTATATACCCATCTACATCTTACAAGTTTCCTCCCAAAAGGAAGGGGAACCAGGTCCCAAGTCTGGTTCTCGAGGAGAGATTTGTACTCCTCCTACACGGTAGATTCCAAAAAAGGATTTCCACCAACCTCGCCATAATACTCTAGATCTGAAGACTGAACCAAGAAAATATGCCTAGAGGGAAATGGTTCAGTGGAAGTGAGTGCAATAGGATTCTCCTCGAAATCATATCGAGTCCTCCTAGTATTGGATGGATCACCAACAAGATCCCCTACATCTTGAAGAGTAGTTTGTGCCCACTTGGGGCTCTTCTCTGGATCTACAACTAAATCTGGATGCTCTGACTCTGCATATGACTGTACTGACTCTGTATCTGAATCATTTGAGTCCTTTGAATCATAACTCTCATCTAAATAAGAGTCGGCATGTGCATTATCATCATCTCAGAGAAGTGGAAGAATGAAGGTGTATGCATGCAGCTGATGAGGTGCATGTGAGACACTTTCATCGAATTGGACACTGCGCTCAATGATGAGTCGATCTGAGGAAAGATCAATAAGACTATATCCCTTCACACCGCCAGGGTAGCCAAAAAAAATACACTCAGTGCTCTGTGGATCAAGTGCCTTCCTCTTTTCAAAGGGAATCTGGGCCCATGCACGTGAACCGAAAATATGAAAGTGGGTCACTTTCGGTTTGAGGCCGCTCCAAGCCTCGTAGGGGGTCTTATCCTTGACATATCTATGGGGAGATATGTTTTGGATGTATGTTTCAAAATTAAGTGCTTCAGCCCATAGTCTTTGTGGTAGTGACTTTGCATGCATCATGCAAGATGTTATCTCCTTTAGAGATCTATTTTTCCTCTTAGCAACTTCGTTTTGCTGCAGAGTATAGGGAATTGTGTGCTGCAACTGAATCCATGCCTCATGGAAAAGATCATGGATATCATGATTGACATACTCTCCCTGTTATGATTTTGTAGGACTTTGATCTTCTTTTCGACTGTGTCTCAACCAAGGCTTTGAAATATTTGAGGTGTTGAAAGACCTCAAATTTTTGCCTAAGAAAGTAGATCCATGTAAAACATGAGAAATCATCAACAAAAATGAGAAAACCCCTCACTTTTCTAATGGATGGATGCATAAAAGGACCCATAAGGTCACTATGGATCAGATCTAAAGGTGCAGAAGCTCTCTGAGGCTTTCCTTTGTCGAATTTCTCTTGAGGGTGTTTTCCGAGAACACATCCCTCACATACTCCCTTGGATAAATGGATTTCTAGTATACCATCAACCAATCTTTACTTTCTAATCTATTGCATATATCTGAAATTCAAATGTCCAAACCTTTCATGCCATATCCTACTACTTTCATTAGCATGAGCAAACAATAAAGCAGAATCTGGTTCAATAAATTCAGAAAATGTATACAATCTAGACTGATGATTTACCTCACCGATAGAAACCCTAGAGTTGGTTTGCATGTCATATATGTCCAAGGAATTTGGTGTGAATATGACTTTATTTTCTGTGTCATAATTCTTCATCTGATACACAAAGAGAAGATTGACAGAAAGTTTGGGAACGTGCAACACATTCTCGAAGATTCCATTGGTGAGTTCAATCCTTCTTTTTCCAGTGACTTCAACAGAAGAGTTGACCCCATTAGAATAGGAGGATATTTGCATGCATCCAATGAATAATATATTTCTTTTGAGGTAGCCATGTGATGTTATTCTCCTGATTCTATGATCCAAGCATCAGGAGAGGAGTTGATGGCAATCAAGGCATGGCTAGAATTTCCTTTCTTGGGATTTTGATCTTCTAGCTTCTTCTTCTTGGAACCCTTGGGGATGCGATCTCCAAGGTTGTTTTTCTGAAGTATTTGAGACATTAGATCTATTTTTTGCATGCATGCATGTAGATTCTGGATGGAATCCTTTGTGACAGTACGTGCATTTCTCCCATTTTCTTCCCTTTTCCCCTTTGGATCTGGAGCCATCGATGAATTGTTTTGTGTGCCCTTCCTTCTTCGGATGTGAATGATCTTTCCTTCTATATTTATATTTATATTTCTGATATTTATGGCTTCCATATTGCATAGTAAGTGCATGCGCCTTTGGGCCTTTGATTTTTCCCATGTTGATGAGCTTGGTTTGCTCTTGTGTCAGGGATTCAATAAAGTCCTCAAGAGAAGGAATCTTCCAAGTGGCTCTAGAGGTAAATATGATAGAATGGAATGTGGATACGAATACAGAGAATTTAGGACCAATTTTGGAGAGAATGGTGAGAACCATTTGTTTCTCCTCCTTATATTTATCAATTTTGAAAGCTTTGAGTTGCGACAGTAAATCCTTGAATTTTGTAAGGAAATCTTGGCTCTTGTCAAAGACTTTTGGATCCAATGTGAGTCATTCCACCTCCAACATGTGTCCCCTCATCTCATCCTATTTTCCAAATATCCCTTCCAAGGTGGTCTAGGTTTCATTGGGAGTCTTACAGGAAGATATGTGAAAAAGGAGATCGAGAGAAATAAGACTGCAAATTGTTTCGAGTGCTTCATCCATGTGATTTAAATACTTGGATTTTTCTATGGATGATGTCAGTTCTGTATCTATATTCAATTTTAACCTGTACAATCCTCTGGTTTGGATATGAATCATTATTTTCTCCTTCCATGCAAAGTAGTTGTAAGGTGTAATAATGAATTCTTTTTGGAAATCCATTTTTCCGTTGTCTTCAATATTTAGTACCTACAAAAAATTTGGTGAAGATTTTTCTTAGTAGTCCGTAAGCTTTGATACCATGTAAATGTGTTGAACCTGCACAAAATAGATCTATCTATAAAATACTACACACATTTGTAGAGAGAAATTGAGAAAGAAGAAGAAGGAGAGAAAGAATGAAAGAATTCTCATTAACTCTAATGAATAATGAATAATTTACATATGATATACTCTGTATAACTCAATGAATGCACACTGGACGAGAACCAATGCACCATAGTGGTGGTATAGATTTATCTGTACACACACCAACAGTTACGGGAGTGAACTGCTACCTACTCTAGTCTCTCAGGCAGTTACGGGAGTGAGCTGCCACCTAGCTGAGTTAACTAGTCAATTAGTCTTCAGTTAACTAATTGAACATAGTGTAGTGAGGATTAAATTGAGGAATCAAGGGTAATGCACCAGTATGGTGATGATCCCAAGGTAAGTGAGCATTAGCATGGTGATGATCCCAATGTTTCATGGTGACAAAACCAATGCAACATCTAAACTCAACTCAACTAGTCAAACTGAAGTGTCAACTAAAAGAGAATATTCTCCCCTAAAATATAGGAGACTGGATAATGACTAATTATGAATAATAAACAAGGAAAACCTTAGAAAAAAGAAATCCTAGGTGTGTGTGAAGTAACTCCAACAGAATATTATCCTTTGGCTAGAAAGTCATGGTAAAATAGCTAAAGGCCATGCCGGGTTTAGGAGATATCATTCAACTCTGGGCCATCTTGTTACATTTAGGATCATTACAAAGGCATTCCGCAATACTAAAACCAATATTTTTTGTTGTTTTTTTGACTTTAGAAAATATTTTGACATGGTTCCTACGAAAAACCTTTGGAATAGGTTGGAAGAGATAAAAGTGCCTCTCGAGTTGAGGGTTGATGCAATAAGGATGTATGAGAACATTATTGCTAAGTTTAAAAACACCTAGGGGTGGTCAAAAGAGATTAACTGCAATATTGTTGTCAAACAAGGTTGTCCCTTGTCCCCTACCCTTTTTGGCATATACATTGACAAGTTATAAGATTGCTTGGAAGAAGCAGATTGTGTCGGCCCTACTCTCACTGGTATAGTCATCAATATTCTTATTTATGTCGATGATATCGTTCTTATGGAAAGGAGTCCCCATGATCTTGAAAACCAAATAAGAATCCTCAAATATTTTTTCTCCAATATGGGTATGACTGTTAATACTGATAAGACTAAGGTCATGATTATTAAATCCAATAAGATCCCTTTTTCCAAGTGTAAAGAAAAAAATAAGCATTGCTAAGATAATAACAAATTCTCACGAGTTACATAGTGAAACTGGGCATTGGTCAGTTCCTAAAATGCCATGGGATGAAAGAGTGTGCCACCTTTGTGACACTAAGAAGGTGGAAGATGAAAAACACTTTCTCTTAGATTGTCCAACCTATACCCATATTAGATCTTTTTTTCAAAATATGTGTCACACTACCAACCTTCCTAACCTCTTAACCCAACAAAAGTATGGTGATATTGGAAATCTTCTCTTAATGATTTTCGAGTACAGAAACAAAATTCTAAAGAATCACAAGTAATCACTTACCCTCTTAAATTCCAATAGACCAATTCGATCTTAGTGGACGTTAATCATCATCATCATCATATATAAAACATATAACACACACACACACACACACACACACACACACACACACACACACACACATATATATATATATATATATATATTGAATTTCCACAACTAACTAAACTCAATCAACAAGTGTTGCTTCTAGGTAAACTTCAATAGGTTCCGGGTTGGTGAAACTGAGTCATCAATGAGTGTTTCAACAGGGGCTATATATATATATATATATTGAAGTTCCACAACTAACTAAACTCAATCAACAAGTGTTGCTTCTAGGTAAACTTCAATAGGTTCCGGGCTGGTGAAACTGGGTCATCAATGAGTGTTTCAACAGGGGCTTCAATGGGATCTAGGTCTCGATCTAGTTCATATGATTCCTCCTTCCCTATTGCCTTGTTGTTGGAGACTCTATAATTGGATCTACTACTGAAGAAGCCTTCGCCTCTTATGCTCTATCTCCAACCGATGAAACTACGACCTTTGCCTCTCACTTTGTATCTGTTGCCTTCTGTGCTTAATCTTATGTCTCTACCATTGTGAGGAAATGATTTGTCCAACTTAACTTGATCAACAGGCTCTTGAATTGTTCCATATATATATAAGCGTTGGCTAGCTGTTCTACGAAATGTTTTTTTTTTCGCCGAAATCAGACAATATAAATTTACACAAATCACCATTTTTTGTTGTTCAAAATCCATTTCTGAATGCAAAAATGGATTCAGCATGCTGAAAAACTCCCCGGACACTTACATTCTATAGAAATAATCACTCAAATATATGAACCCAACAAATTTTCGTCGGATTTCGAACAAATATCCCTAGAAAAAATCATCATTTAGTAGAATCTTTAGCCTACGACTATATATATGGTATATATGTTTTATATATTTTATATAAATATGATTTTTTTTTAGATATTTATGAACTTTTTTTGTTTAAATTTTATTTTTTAAGGTGTTTTAACTTATTTTTGTCAAATATTTTTATTTTAGATGTTTTTTTTTTAATATTTTATTGAATTTTGTTTCTTTTTGAGTTTTTTTAGTGTTTTTTTTTTCTTATTTCTTTTTATTTTAAGTTTGAAGGGTTTTTTGAAGGGATTGTTTTTTAAATTATTGTTTTTCGGCTAAATTTTATTTATTTTTCATTTCTTTTTTGTTTTTCTTTGTTTTTCACCATTTTGTTAAGTTTTGTTGTTTTTTTTCTTCATTAAAAATTATATATTTGTGAAGATTTTCTCTTTTCTCTTTATTTATTTGTTAATGTAAATTTAAGAAAAAAAAAGTTAGTAAATAAATTTTCAAGTGACCATTTAGGACCCAATTTTGGGTTTTTTATTTGTGTAGGGATTTGTTGTCAAGGCCACGGTTTCAATTAGGTCATAATTACCTGCAATTTTAACGTTTAGAAAAAACATTTTTCTTTAGGTAGAGTCACATTCTTATTTAGGTTTTGATTTTAAGGTTTTTCTAAGAAACTATTTTATGTTTTAAGTCCATGCTTGAAAAAAGTTGTAATTTTGACCCAGTTAGAAAAACTAGTGCTATCGGTAGCACCACTTTTTGATTTGGGGGTTGATTTTATAGTTTTTTTGACCAACCATTTTATCCTTTAAGCCCATGCTTGAAAAAATTTGTAATTTCAACCCGGTTACAAAAGATGGTGCTACCGGTAGGACCACTTTTTTATTTGGGGGTTGATTTTAAAGTTTGTTTGAGCAATCAATTGATCCTTTAAGCCCATGCTTGAAAAGAGTTGTGATTTTGAGCCAGTTACAAAAAGTGGTGCTACCGGTAACACCACTTTTTGATTTGGGGGTTGATTTTCATGTTTTTTATGCAAACATATGGGTTTTAAGGGCTAGAGTTCTCATTTTGAGGTCACAGTTCTCTTTAAGTTGGTAACTATGGTCGTTGTGAAAAATTGGGAAGTGTTAGAACTGGGCATGTTCTCATGACCTCCTTCATCTTCTCGAAAGTGCATTGTGATGCCTTGGTCTAGTGAAAAGCCCCTTTCTTTGTCGAATCAGTAATCGGTGCCCCTAACTGTGAGAATCCTCTCACGAACCTCCTATAATAACTACACAACCCAAAGAATCCCCTCAACTCTGTGATATTCTTGGGTGTCGGCCAATCTAGAAATAATATGGCCTAGATACAACAATGTCTCTTTCATTCTGAACTCACACTTGGACTCTTTGGCATATAAAGACCGTGATTTCATAATGCTCAGAACCTCATCCACGTGTTCCATATGCTCTTTCCAAGTCCTAATGTATATAGGAATGTCGTCGAAGAAGACCAAGAGATATTTTCGCAATTGTTCCCTGAAAATGTGATTCATACAAACTAAGAATTTGTTGGGGAATTTCTAAACCCGAAAGGCATAACCAAGAACTCAAAATTCTCAAAGTGACATATAAATTTTTTCTTCTCAATATCCTGCTCCCTAATGTTGATCTCATGGTAACTCGAGCAGAGGTCTATCTTAGTGAAGAAGACCGCCCCATGAATCTCATCCAACAACTCATCTATATGTGGAATGGGGTACCTATTTTTTAGTGTCTTCTTGTTGAGTGCTCGATAGTCTATGCACATCCTCAATGTGCAATTCTTCTTCAGGACCAAAACTACCGAAGAAGAAAACAAAATATTGTTTGGCCTGATGTGCCCCATCTCAAGCAAATCCTTAATTTCTTTCTAAATATCGTCCTTGAATATCTTAGGATTTTTGTAGGGTGCGGTGATCACTGGTTTACCCTCGCCTGTAAATCAAGCACGTGCTCAAATCCTCTATCTGGTGTCCGTCCCAGTATTATCGGTCCAAATATTAGTTCATACCGACTCAAAAGTTCTCTAATCTCAGAATGATAATACTATCTGCCATCTGAATCCCTCCTTGTGGTGATCAAACACTTGGTAGCATATTCCACATCTCCATTCCTGAAAATCCTCTCCATCCTCTTTGTCAAAATTGTTCCAGGTTCTCTTGTAGACATACCCCTCAACACCACCGTTAAGTTACCTCTTTGTATCTTTGAATCTCATTGTTAAGTTCTGGTAATTAAAACCAACCTCACCCAGTGAATACAACCACTAAATTCCTAATACTACATCAATATATGACAATTCAACCACATAAAAGGTGTATGCCACAAAGTATTTTCCTAGTTTAACCTCCAGATCCAGTACCCTGCACAAGCACATCATGGTGTACTCATCTGCCACTACTACAGTGAATCCCTCGAACTCCTCAGTTTTTAATCCCCTCCTAGATACTAAATATGCATCTACAAAGTTATGGGTTGCCCCAACATCCACCAATGTTGTAACCTGGTGTTCCTTAATGAGGCCCTTGAGCCTAATGGTGTCATATATGGGAATCCATGAAAGGGTTTCTATGGTTACACCCTTCACTAGTACTCATGGTTTTGTCGTCCCTCGTGGCTACGGTATTGTCTATGGTTGAGGTTTCTTTGGAGGCTACCCATCCTCATGTGTATGATCCTCCTCTAAGCCAATATTTGATGTGGAGTTGATCTCCTCCTCCTCACTGTTTGATGCCACCTAAATGTAGTGTATTTGTCCCTTTCCCAAGCATCTATGTATTGGGACCCACATATCCCTGTAGTTAAGCACAACTTCTTCCTCATGAGCTCCTGCCTAGTCTCATCATCCAGTTTTGTTTTTCCTTTCCACTCCCTTGGAGGATTTCTCTGATTCTTGTCTTTCTGTGCAACAAAGGGTTTGGTGAAGGTCTTCTTTTTTGCACTGATTCTCCCATATCTCTCATGCGCAATATGTAATATTGTAGGGTGAGAGGATTAAATGCCTTTACCCAACCTCTCAATGGATATAATAGTGCCTCAATAAAAGGCATCACCAACCTGTGCTCATATATATCATACAACACTATTTCTTTCCTCTGAAACTCTGTAATGAAGGCCTTGACCGATCTAGTCTTTCACAATTGTGTTAGGTGCATGAAATGAAGTTATGGATCCCTGTTATCAAACCTCTCCATCATTCATTCTGTGAACTCCAAGTAGGATGTGATATGACCATGACCCAAGGTTACCAGTCCATGGTATCACCACTCATGTGCTTCCCCCTACAAGCGAAAGGTAGTGAAGCTTATAGCTTCTGACTCTATCATCAAGTTAATCTTGAAATAGGTATCAAGATTTTGGACCCAATCCTGAGCTGAACACTTGTACGAACTGTTGAAAGAAGGGATGGTCAGTTTCCCAACCTTCTTGATAAAGTCCATGTTTTGGGGCTTCATGTTACCCCTATGCACCTCTTTGGGCCTATTCCAATACCTAATTGAAAAGTATCCCATCAAGCTCATTTCAATATAGAAATCTGGCCCTAGTTCCAAGTAGTCTCTCCTATACCATAAAAATGAATCTATTGGGCCTGTCTGCCCCTATTTTACATGTCCTATATGATACCCCTATTCTGGACGTCCAATCTGTTGTACCCCCTGGAATTGCGGAAAGAGAAGCCTAGGAATATTCACCGTTGAGATATAGGTGTGAGTGGGTGTTTGGTGTCCATTCGACCCTTCTAGGTTCCCACTGGATCCACTGGCTCCACCTCCATGGTCTCCCATGGAACCACTCCCTCCACCTATTATATTTTCACCCATTGTGCCCATACTATTCTAGACCAGTTGCATACTCATTGCCATCTATGCTATGGAATTCACCATATCCCGTTTCCCTATGGCAAGATCTTTCAATATAGCCTGGGTATTTTCATAAGGGGTCTCTAGGCATTTCCCCTTTCCCTCTAGAATATCATGTTTGTCACGCATCCTACCTTCTATTTCGACCTTTGTCTCTGAACTGATATGATCTATGTCTCTGTCCTATGTCTTTGGATTTGTATCTGAATGGATGTGGAAGGGAATGTAATATATCCTGTTTTTGTCCCTTTTGTCTCTACCATGACCCCTACGGTACTGAATGTACTCGTCCTCGATGTGATCTCTTCTCTCTAGCTATTCTTCACCTATTCCTGGAATCATGGGGTCATGAGTTAAAGACTTCTTCACAGGATGGAAGGAAGAAGGATCTGATACCAGTGTAATATCCTGAATCCCATATCTAGATATAAACAACTAATAACTGGGGTTTCGGTTGTAGATATGATACGCTGGGGGTTTCTAATTGAGTTTCAAAGGTTCCTGGCTGCATTTCAAGGTTTTTAGATGCGTTTTTGTTGTGTTTATTGGTTTCATACAATGCATACACTAGATTTATAATAATGATAAACTCCCATATATTTTATTAAGAGGATATCAAACAATACAAGCAATGTGCGATAATGCAATAAAATCTCCTCAGTTAGACCTTATTATGAATAGATACACTAGAAAATTTGGCTCATTTTGTGACTGCTATTTCGACGGTCTTGTGACGTTATGTCGTGGATATTGCAATGAATCTTGAGTCTCTGACATGTCTTTTTATGTCACGTGGAAACTGCAATGAACTTGAATAACCGTCACAAGAGCAACGACCCTAGGGAACTTCTCACAATTGTGACAAAAAAAGAAATATCATCGTCAATACAACAATATAGGAAAACTAAGTGAAACCAACATTTCGTCGCAATTGAGATGACATATTTCATTGATTACATAGAAAATGCATCGCAACAATTTAAGTTGTCGTCGTATTTGCGACGACATATTTTTTTAAGTGTATAGGGGCTTCCGCAGTGCAAGATATTAGATATTATTTTTGGGATTAACTGCGTAGTGTAAGTTATTAATCTATGACCCATATTCATGAGTATTAGTCTCAACTGACCAATAATTCTCATGATTTGAATAGTCCACTTAGCACTCATTGCATCGGGTGATGCTCACATATTTTTTTTTTATGTAGCAACTACATCACAACAATTCAAGTTGTCATCTCACTTGTGACGACCATTGCGACGACAACTTTCGTTGTTTATATAGAAAATGCGTCGCAACAATTTAAGTTGGTGTCGCACTAGCGACGACCATTGCGGTGAAAACTTTTGTTGTTTATATAGAATTTTGTCACAATAATTTAAGTTGTCATCGCACTTGTGACAATCGTTGTGATGACAACATTCATTGTTTATATAGCAATTGTGTCGCAACAATTTAAGTTGTCGTCGCACTTGCGACGACCGTTGCGACGACAACTTTCGTTGTTTATATAGCAAATGCGTCACAACAATTTAAGTTGTTTTCGCACTTGCGATGAAAACTTTTGTTGTTTATATAGAAAATTCGTCACAGGTGTATGATGTTCGTCGAAAGTGTGATGAGTAATATTTATTTAAAAAAAAAATTAAAAAATTATTTTAGGATGCAATTTTAATATTAATATTACCATTTTAATATTAATATTACCATATCCTCCAAGTGGAACATGGTTTCTCCTATAATTCCTTGGATAATGGGGATAGGTCTCAATGCCTTGATAATGTGCATGAGAGGAAAATAAATTCCTTAGGCTCTTTCGGGGACCTACAAGGGCCATGGACAAGGCCACAAACCACAAAACATGCCCTATATAAGATATCATTATCATTACAGTGGTATGTGGATGCCATTAGAAGTTTTTATGCATTAGGGATGGGTACTAGAGCCTTGACCATGGTTGGGTCAGAAGTTGAGGGAATTAGGACCTAAGTTAATATTCTTGATCTAATAGGCCATGATCAAGGCCTCAAACTACAACATAGTTCTTTTAAAGTGAATCTTTGTCATATAAGTAGGATATAGGTATAATAATGAGTTTTTTCATAATAGGAATCGGTCTCAAGGACTTTACCATAAAAAAGGGAGGGAGGACAATAAGGGCCTTATTCCATAAATAGATTTGTAAGGCTCAATATCCATGAACATCACCTTCAACATAATCCCTTTAGAGGAAATATTTGGCCTCCAAGTTGAATATGTGCACCATTATGAAATATTTTTCACTAGGGACATGTGCATTAAGTAATTATCCATGTTCAAGCGAGGAAAATAAGGCCCTTGGGTCATTTATGAATCCTTTAGGGATTAAGAGACATAATCAATTCCCTAAACCACATAACATGTTGTCTATAGGGAATCATGAACCTTTGAGTGAGATATGGGTATTGTTATAATATTTTGTGTATCAAATATGTCTATGAAGGATTTAACCATGGTTGGGGGATAAATCCAAGGAATTAGGCCTTGAAAAAATATTATTGGGTTAATAGGCCATGATTAAAGCCATGAACTACAACATGAGACATTTAAAGGGGATATTTTGCATACGGGTTGGATGAAATTTCCATTAGGATTTTTTGTGTAGTAGGGATTTATGTTGGGGCCTTGACCATGATTAGGTGATGAAAATAGTGTGCTTAAAACATAAATCATGATCAAGGGCTTTAACTACAACATCATCCCTTTAAAGGGGATATTTTTCATATGAATGAGAAAGGGTTTCCATTAGGATTTTTTGTGTAGACGGGATGGGTCTTCGGGCCCTAAAAATTATTAGGGGATGAAAATAAGGTACTCAATCCATAAATGAGTGTAACTATTCTTATGGGACATGGAATATTCTTCAAACAATTAAAAAAAAAACTTTTAGAAATTAACTTTGTCCTTGAGCGCGATATTGGTACTTTTAGGAGGCTTTACATAAAAGATATGGATCTCACAGACTTGGTTGTAAATGAAGCTTCTAGGGCCCTAGTCCATGAAAAAGGATTCAAACCACCATACAAACTCAAATCATTGGCCTCTTGGTGGGATATAGGCATCATTAAGAGAATTTACATACCAGGCATGGGTCTCAAGGCTTTGACCATGGTCAATGAAGGAAAACAAGGGTTGTATGATCTAAATTAGTATTTTAGGGATTATAATATTTAACATATGAATGAGATTTGGGAAATATTAGAAAACTTTAGATGCATTGGAAGGATTTCGAGACTGTGACCATGGTCATGCAAGAAAATAAAGGGTCTTAAGATCTAAATGAAACTTTCAATGCTCATGAAACATGCACTTGTCCTTGAACCACTACAAAGTTTCTTTTAAGGGGATATTTGGCCTCCAATTGGGATATGTGTGACGTTAGGTGGTTTCATGCACCAAGGATAAGTCTAGGGGTCATAACCATGACAAGGAGAGAAAATAAAGGGACTCACATCATATATAAATATTTTAAGGATATTGTCCATGAACATAGACTCAAATCACCACATAGGACCTATAAAAAGGATCTTTGATCTCAAAATGGGATATGGGTGCCTATAGTAGTTTTTTCATACCAAGGATGGATCTTGGTGTCTTGACCATGGAAAAGTAGTGAAAAGAAGAGACATATCAACTAAATGAATATTTGAGGGCTCATGGGATAAAATGGGGTCTTAAACCATTACATGCATCCTTCAAAGGGGATATTTAGCCATCAAGTGGGATACATAAGCAATTAGGAGAATTTTTTGACCAAAGATGGGATTTTTTATTAATTTATATAAAAAATTAAAAAAATATTTTAGGCTGCAATTTTAATATTAATATTACCATATTAATAACTAGAAATAGAACTCTATCTCCAAGGTCATTCTCGGAGCTCATATTTTTCTACAATGTGCCTTAAATGAATCCATATACCTTCTTTGACTTATCAACCAATCCTTGAATCTATGTAAGAGGTTGGTGGGGAAAGTCTTTTCACATAATAATGGGAGTATGGGTTGAGTACAATCTTCATTCCATGGGAAGTGTAAGACTCCTACATTTCGCTAGTTATATTTAATGCCATCCATCATTTCCACCAATGATATAATTGTCATTGACTCTAACATTGTGGGAAGTAAATATAGTTCATCATTCACTATCCATTATATACTCATTATATCCTTGAGAGACAAATATAGTTATTTTAGGAAATTCTTAGAAACGATACAATAGATCAAGCTCTTTATATCCACACTAAAGAGAATTAGAGAGAATAATATATGTAAGGGACCATGAATTACATAAAGTGAATATATTCCTTATGTTCCATGTTGTAGTGGAAGAGAGTTCCTTATCTATTGCAGGATGAATCAGATTCTTGTAATGCTTTGTGTTGAAAAGGTTAGGTAAGAACGTGAGTAGAAAGGTTGGGATGAGAAATATAGAATCTTATTGCTTGGTTTTTTCACCATGGTGGCCTCATAGCCTAAGTTGGTGATGGTATCTACACTAGATGGTTGTGGTTCAATGGAAATTTTCTCATACATGACCAATCTCTTGGACCATTTTTTGTTAAAAGATAAGTCTCATTTTTTTGTTTATGAATATGAAAAATCACTATTACTCTGAGTCATAAAACAATTATGTGTTATTCATGCTATGTGTCATTTTTTTTTCCAATTTTGAATTTAAGTATACAAGGAAATGAAGGAAAATTTCATGACGTAAGAAAAGAAAATGATTTACACCTTTTTGGAAATGTGTTTTGGATCGTGGAGGTGACCACCCTTCAAACCTTCATTTTTCAAAGACATTAAAAGGTTAAATGACTGAATAATAGCTAAACATCTATGAGGAAATAACCATGTACAAGTGAAAATGAAGGCTACTAGGTGGGATTGAAACAAGAGAACTCTTAGCTCACACATACACAATACATAACATAAGACGTCATGTAAAAATCAAGTGCACCACTATCTAAGGGAGTTTTAGCCTTTGGAATACATCATGAAATAAGATTAGATATGAAGTCTACCTAATAAAATATCATCCCATGCTTGAGCACCCCATGCATAATCAAAATCCATCTTAACCATATGTATCTAGTGCAGTGTCTACCATACAAGAGGTTAAAGAGAATTGCAAAGGCTTGAAGTTCTCATAAGAATGGAGGGAGGCCATGAAGCCTAAGGAAATGGCAGGAGGATATGGAGTTCACTATAGTTTAAAATTTCTTAAATATTTCTAACCTACAAGGTTACATATAAAATAAATAATGCAATATAGAAGATGAAATACTCAAAGAAAATGTGTCTAAACTGAAATATGTGCTTGGGTGGTACAACAACTATTTGATAATACTTATTTCAATAGGTCAATGACAATGTATGACTTTGATGTAAGAGTTTCACATGGTGTATTTTACAAATACAAAACACAATCCTAAGACTCTAACACAACTCAATTGATCTTCACTTAAATGGTTAAATAGTAATTAGGCCTTCAAAGTGATTCAATTTATGGTGATGCAACCCACCATAGAAAACACATGAAGGCATGAGAGGCACTATGATTCCACTATAGCTGAATATGAAAGGGGACCTATGGGAAAATAAATCCTCTATCTCCAAGGTCATTCTCATAACTCATATTTTTCTACAATTTGCCTTAAATGAAGCCATATACCTTCTTTGACTTATCAACCAATACTTGAATCTATGTAAGAGGTTGGTGGGGAAAGTCTCTTCACATAATAATGGGAGCATGGGTTGAGTACAATATTCATGCCATGGGAAGTGTAAGAGTCCTACATTTCGCTAGTTATAGGTAATGTCATCCACCATTTTCACCAATGATATCATTGTCATTGACTCTAACATTGTGGGAATCACTCTAACATTAATTCTCTTCATATTTCATGTTTTATTCTCCATTTCCAACCCATACCAATTTGGAAATTAACAAAAATCAACATCAAGAAGGGGAAAATTGTAGACTTTGGATGAAATATAGTGGTTGTAGGTGAGCATATAGGATAGGAAAGATAACAATTCATCATTCACTATCCATTATATACTCTTTATATCCTTGAGAGACAAATATAGTTCTTTTAGGAAATTCTTAGAAAGAATACAATAGATCAAGCTCTTTCTATCCACACTAAAGAGAACTAGAGAGAATAATATATCTAAGGGACCATGAAGTACATAAAGTAAATGTATTTCTTATGTTTCATGTTGTAGTGGAAGAGAGTTCCTTATCTATCGCATGATGAATCAGATTCTTGTAATGCTTTGTGTTGAGAAGGTTAGGTAAGAATGTGAGTAGAAAGGTTGGGATGAGAAATATATAATCTTATTGCTTGGTTTTTTCACCATGGTGGCCTCATAGCCTAGGTTGGTGGTGGTATCTACACTAGATGGTTGTGGTTCAATGGAAATTTTCTCATACATGAGCAATCTCTTGGACCATTTTTTGTTAAAAGATAAGTCTCATTTTTTTGTTTATGAATATGGAAAATTACTATTACTCCGAGTCATAAAAAAATTATGTGTTATGCATGCTATGTGTCATTTATTTTTCTGATTTTGAATTTAAGTATACAAGGAAATGAAGGAAATGTTCATGACGCAAGAGAAGAAAATGATTTACACCATTTCAGAAATGTGTTTTGGATCGTGGAGGTGACCACCCTTCAAACCTACATTTTTCAAAGACATTAAAAGGTTAAATGACTGAATAATAGCTAAACATATATGAGAAAATAACCATGTGCAAGTGCAAAGGAAGTCTACTAGGTGGGCTTGAAACAAGAGAACTCTTAGCTCACACATACACAATACATAAGATAAGATGCCATGTAAAACTCAAGTGCACCACTATCTAATGGTGTTTTAGCCTTTGGAATACATTGTGCAAGAAGATTAGATATGAAGTGTACCTAATAAAATATCATCCCATGCTTGAGCACCCCATGCATAATCAAAATCCATCTTAACCATATGTATCTAGTGCATCGTCTACCATACAAGAGGTTCAAGAGAATTTCTAAGTCTTGAAGTTCTCATACGAATGGAGGGAGGCCATGAAGCCTAATGAAATGGCTCGAGGATATGGAGTTCACTATAGTTTAAAATTTCTTAAATATTTCTAACCTACAAGGTTACATATAAAATAAATAATGCAATATAGAAGATGAAATACTCAAAGAAAATGTGTCTA
>JZKD02S1673086.1:665445-711575 GCA_000966675.3 Picea glauca
TTAGAACTTTTCAAATTCGACCAAAAAAATAATTGGTCTCTATTTGATGGGTAAAACACATCAACAAGTTTGTATTTATTAATTTATTTTATTTTGACTCATCTGGTGACTTCACTGGTGTAATATTGGGTAATACTAACAAGAAAAAATCTTTGAGATTCGATCATACATACGATATTGTTTTGGGCCTTATCAAACTTGAACATCTATTATGGAACCCAAGGGTGAAGCACTACCTAACAACGTCTGATGGCTAATCTACCGTAGAAATATCATGATTGATCATGGATGTTGAATACATACAGTGGTGGTAGCATAATACATCCCTGGCGGGGGAGTTATTTCACATTAATAAGGGAGAAGATGAAACTATTCTTGAGTGTCATGGTAGACTTGTTTAGGCATTGGATAATATTCACCCTTCATTCCAATGAAACATCTTGGTGGATTATGCAGTTGCTTTTGATTTAGATTTTTGTACCTTCATTTGGAGTCAAAACCCAAAAAAATTAGGGGAAGCTCTCTTGGCTCCCCTAAGAGTGTAGTGATTCCTTTCCAATGAAAAATAATATAATTATAGTGACCCCCACTACTAACCCCATAAAATTTTCTGATACCATTAAACTAAATGCATCTAACAACATTTGTAAAACATGAATGCAACTGATTAAACACATACACAACAACATCAATTCACTTAAAAATAAAAGTAACATGCACAATAATAAAAACCCATGAAATAAAATGGTAAACATAGATTAATCACTTATATTTTAATGACAAATGAGCAACTGACTACAGGGATAGACGTCCCCCCCAACCATATATTTTCTTCTCCAAATCTTAGCGTAGAATAACCCTCGAGTTAGGGCTATGAATCCACAAAAGAGGGTGTCTCTCATAGCCCAATACACTCCCACAACAAACTATTTTTATTACAACTATTCCAATCCCCTATCTCTCTTCTCCTAAACTTGTACAACCTAAGGAATGGGACCCCCCTTCACTGCACATAGCCCCTCAAGCCTTCACACTTCCATTTAGCACTCTAGCATAAGGTTGTTTAGGAATCACTATTACTGGGGACTCCAGGGATGCTAGATGCCACATGAAAACTAACAACAATAGCTCACTGCTCGAGGGAAAACTATCACACACAATTTTCACTCTACAAGCCTAACAATCTACTTTTTCATGCATTTCCAGCTTCAAACAAGATTCCCAAAACAATTACTATGACTTCCTTCAATCTCGAATGCTCTCCACTCCCTTGCTACTCCAAAAACTGCATGTAAAAACTACCCCCAATGGCCATTCAAAATTTTCTTTTACCCATGAAAGTTGACCCGAATTCCCCAATGTTGATTGTACTCAACCTCCATGGTCTCATAACTATGAGATATGAATTTTCACACCTACACTCTTACACGTTTTTTTTATTGAACTCTCATACACTCAAAAGTGAAATTAGAATGTTTATTCACAATAATATTTTTAGAAAGTGGGTTTGGATTAATACCCATGAATATTCCTCCCTTTGGACCCCCTTGGATGCTCTTCTTAGAACTTTCCTTCTCTTGTGGAAACTTATCCCCCATTACTCTGTTCGTGTCCACCTGCAACCGAAATCGCATTTATTTTATTATTACTATACACAATGTTTACAAATTACATATTCTAGTCCACAGTCATACAATGCTTAATTACACATTGTTAAAACGGGGTCTTGATGATTATGTAGCTTCAAAAGGTATTCCCACCAAGGACCATGGTGTCAGGCATGTGAGAATCTCACTAGATCATCCTTTCATTTCAGTGAAATGACTTTGGAATGAGGCTAGGTCCTCATGGGAAAGTTGATGGGCTTTGTGGGCTTGTGATAGGGTGTCACACCCACAAAGAGGAATAAAACATTCTAATTAATTTTTGAGTTTAGGAAGGGCTCTTAAACTCACTCATTAGACTTGTATATAAAGGAGAGAGGTCATTGTGAAATTTCATCTTTTTTGGCATCATGGAGTTAGCATAAGTGAGTAAACACGTGTGCTAGGGAGCATGGCAATTTTAGCAAGGAGATTTTTGCACCTAGGAAATCTGGCCTAGGGTTTTTAGATCACATGTGAGAAGTGAGGAAGGAAGCTCGTGTGGAGGAAGTTGCATAGAGAGAATCGTACAAAAGTGTTTGTACAAGCTTTTCATACATGTACGTGGGTTGCAGTGGGAACAATTGCATATGTACATGGGTTGCAGTGGGAGCAGTTGCGTATGTATGCAAGTACTAGAAAGGACAGTCGCGTATGTCCGTACATGGTTTCTGGACAGAAAGAGGTCCAAACATGTTGACATCAGCAGTCATATGACTAACATCAGCAGGTCATACATGTGGTATGTAGCATATTTGTAAGTTGGGATTTGTCCCAAGAATTTTGTTGATTTTGTGGTTGTAGAGAGCACTAGTTTTGTCCTCATATTTGGTGATTTTTGTGACAATTGAGAGGGTCGGTTTTTCCCTCAGAATTTCTAAATTTTATAAATTTATAGAACAAAAAATTTGTTTCTTATATGTGTTGATTATTCATCTTTGTTCTTGTTGTTTCCCATACTATATTTTTAGTTAATAATTTCAGTGTAAAATTGTCCAGTGATAACAATGAGGGTTTATTGTTAGATCACTAGGAAGCAATTTTCAGATATGAAATTAGTCACATAGATTTTCATGTGAAAAATGACATGGTATCAGGGAATAGGCTTTGAAGAGAAGGGGATCATCTTTCAGACACAATTTTTTTACTGCAAGTACAATATTTTTTTCTTGTGGATTTTTTGTTTTTGTTATAGGCATGTCACCATGGAGACTTGGTTGGTGGATAGTGGAGATTATTGTCATATGAAAGGATCATATAAATGACTCACAAATTTGATATAGGAAAACCCATTATTGCAAGTGGAACTTGGTGATAATGCCAAGTACGTGGTCAAGGGAGTTGGCACAACTTCCTTTCAACCGAAGACCGGAAAGCCTCTCAAGATGAGTGAAGTGTTGTATGTACCTGGAATGAAGAAGAAAATACTCTCTATCTCTGCCATGGAGGACAAAGGGTATGAATTGGCATTAATAGATGGGAAGGTTCTCGCTTGGCCAAAAGGATTGAGTCTTGACTCAACATAGGTCATTAGTACTCATGATGGAAGTCTCTACAATTTGACTAGTCAGCCAACTTAGGCCCTAGTACATGAAAGTGATATTTTTTGCAAGATTTGGCACAAGATATTGGGACACTTACATCACCAGGCATTACTAGTATTAAGGAATAAGTTATAGATATTCCATAGTTTGTAACTGAACACCAGGGAGTATGTAGAGGTTTTTCACTAGGCAAGAATGGAAAGGCTACTTTTGCAAGGAGTGATAGTAGGTCCAAGGAGATCCTAGACCTAGTACATTCAAATGTGTGTGGATTGATGTCAGTTCCATCTACAAGTGGTTGTCGGTATTATGTGAAATTTATTGATGATTATTCCATGAGGACATGGATTTTCTTCATGAATACCAAGGATGAAGTCTTCAGTCGATTAAGGGAATTCAAAGCTCTGGTGGAGAATGAGACATGGAATAAGATCAATGTTTTTGGGTTAGAAAATGGGGGTGAGTATACCTCCAACGAGTTCAATAACTTATGTAAGGAAGAAAGGATTAAGAGGGAAATTCAAGTGTCTTTCAACCCACAATAGAATGGGGTTGCATAGAGGAAGAACTAGACCATAATTGAGGCTACCAAGGCAATTTTACATGACCAAGATCTACCCATGATGCTTTGGGAAAAAACATGCAACACTACAATTTATGTTCAGAACAAGAGTCCTCATAGGATCTCAGCAGACAAGATTCCTGAGGAGGCATTCATAGGAGTGAAACCTCAAATAGGGAATTTGAGGATGTTCAATTTTTAAGAACCAAATATTTGCATACATAAACACCTCAAATATTCATAGAACAATATAGAATAAAATCACTCTTTATTGTAATAAAACCCTTATGGTAGGGCAACATCATACAATGGATCCTATTATGGAAGTGATCCTCTCATGTTCACTTTCCTCTTCGAGGGGGAATCCTCCTATTGAGCTACCACTCCAAAAGCAATACTTCTCTTCATATCTCATTACATTCCTTGAATCCCTTTATATAGTCCTACCTACCACCTAAGAACATTCTAGAGGTGGAATATTCTAGAAGCATGAGAAGTCCTCTTACATTTATTATATCTAACTACCATAGTGTGCCTTATTTAATACTATAGTGGACCTAGTCCACCTTACATTAAATGGCATCTACTATTATCACTATGGGCCCTTTAGGCCCCCCACTACCTCTCTAGATACCTAACATTCCATCCCCCTTATGAAAGCATTGTCCAAAACACTTGGTGTACAACCATATACCAGGGTCCCATGGATAGGTGTGGACCATAGTGCTGAAGTAGATTAAAGAAATAGGGTCCCATGGAGAAATGAAAGCCACCATGTTGAAGTAGTCCAAATTCCATTTTAAATTGTGGTCCCATGTCTAAGTGCTCATGTGAACTCCATGTGGAAGATATCAGAACCCAATAACTAACTGAAAATGATGCTCCAAAGATTGACACCTATCATGTGGATCAAAATAAGAATATCCATCCACATAGTGGGAAAGGGTCGTAGCTGAATTTTTAAGGAACAAAACCACTACAAAATATGCAGGATGGACACTGGTAATCATAATTGGATCCTAATTTGTTACATTGATGTTCTCTACAGAATGTGGAGTAGAGTCATCAAATAAAATATGAAAGTGGTTTTCATCCCAAAAATGACAACTATCCATATTCCAATCATCACAATCGGCCTCAAAACCATACTAAGCATATACTTATTGATTATATTCATCCTTGATATTTGCAATAAGATATCTCTCATGCATGCTATCCAAGGACCTTCAAATATTGTAACAATTGTCCCTAATATCTTGTAGACCCTCTTGCAGATGCTTCTCGAGGGCTTCAAACTTCCCTAGAAATCCCATGAGGATTTGAGAGTCAATATCCATTGGAAACACAACATATAATATACCAAAAAAAATATCTTAAAATTATTTATCCAATGGCACTGACCTGATGGCACTATGAGTGCCCTGTGAAAAGTTATGAACTTTGCAGTCCTGCTGCCATCATGAAAAACTCCAAAAAATGACTGATTTTAAATCAACGATATGTTCACTTTCAAAGCTCTGATTTGGGTGATTTTTTTTTGAAACCAGTTATTTTTAAGAGGAACTTAGATCTGTAATTTGTTTTGGAAAATTCAGCCCCATCTGCTATAGAAATCAGAAAAAATCACACGACCATCCATGGAAAAACCCTGAAAATAACATATTTTAAAATGTCCATAACTTTACTTCCTTCACTTCATTTCAGAAAATATATATATTTTTTAAATTGGGTGTTTTTCTAAGAGGAACTCGGATATACAACCATTTGCTACTTATTTGGCACATAAATATACAAAAAGTTTCTAGAATGTCGTGACCCTCTTTTTCTTCTTTGAAAAAAAAATCTTCCCACACTTCCTACCAATTGATAAGTACTTGAATAAATATGCATATATACTTCAGAAATAACCTTTAACCTCCACAAGAATAAACTAAACCATTCCCCAAAATACTGAACACAATAAATAGATAAACCCTTGAGGTAGGGTAACACCATATATTAATCCTTAAGGAAGGATAACACTCCTCAAGCAATCCTTGCTTGTTACAAACACAATATACTTCACTATGCTTCAATACATTGCTTGCACTTCTTTATATAACATTCTCTATATTCTAGAAACATTATAGAGAAGAAATCTTCTAGAAACCTATTTATTATATCTAACTACCATGATAGTGGACCTTATTTAATAATATAGTGGACCTAGTCCACCTTACATTGAATGACCTCCACTAATAATACTTAACCACATTCCCATTGGGTACCTCCCTATAGGTAACCCATATTACCTCCCTAGGTATACTACATGAGGACTTGGTTTTCAGGAGGTCCCATGAGATCACAATAGGAGGTGAGGAACAAGAGGCCCCAAAGGTTGGGGAGAGTACAATTCCATCCCGTATATATGAGAAAACCTCAGATCATGAGGATGAGTTAGAGGAGTTTTTGGATCTAGTGTATCCTCCTAGTGACAGGTATATGAGACCTACATGGCTTCGAGAGACCTTGAAGGATGAAAAGGGACATGCAACCCCCAGAGGCCCCTTCAGGGAAATAAGAACTTCACGGATATTTTCTAGCTACATGGCTTTGATTCTGAACCTTCTAGTTTTGAGGCGATAACAGGACAACATGTTTGAAAAGATGCCATGATGGAGGAGTATCCATCCATCATGAAGAATGATGTTTGGGACATAGTTCTGAGACCACAAGGGAAGTCTGTAGTAACTTCCAAATGGATCTATAAGATCAAGCATACTATAGATGGTAGTATCGAGAAGTATAAAGAAAGATTTGTAGCTCGAGGGTTATCCCATAAAAAGGGAGTAGATTATGATGATACTTTTTCTCCAATTGTTAGGTACACCTCTACCAAGGTTGTTATCTCTCTTGCTTCGGTTATGGGGTGGAATATACATTAGATGGATGTGAAGAAAATGTTCCTTAATGGTGTGATTGAGGAGGAAGTGTAGATAGCAACCTCCAGGCTTTGAGGTACATGGGATAAAATTCCATGTGTATAGGTTGAAGAAGGATTTGAGGTACATGGGAGAAAATCCTATGTGTGCAGGTTGAAGAAGGCTTTGTATGGACTCAAGCAGACATCTAGGGCATGATACTCAAGGATTGATGGGTATCTGCAAAGATTTGTCTTCACCAAGAGTGACGCATAACCTAACCTATATCTCCTATAGGTTGGTAAGGATCCTCTCGTATTGGTGTTGTATGTCGATGATTTGTTTCTCACAGGAGCCAAGAATCTCATTACCAGGTGCAAGAGGGAATTATATTTATAGTTATGGATGAAGGACATTGGTTTGATGCATTACTTATTGGGATTATAGGTGTGGAAACAACCGAGAGAGATATTCCTCAGAAATGGGAAGTATGCAGTTGAGATACTGAAGAGATTTGAGATGATGGACTTTAAGTCCATGACTACACCTATGACCACCAATATAAGAATGTTATGGGCTTCAAATTCAGACTTGGTGGATCCCACAATGTATATACCATTGATTGGTTCATTGATTTACTTGGTTAACACCAATCCAAATATTTGTTTTGTTATCAACACCTTGAGTCGGTTCATGGTTGAGATGAGACAGGTGCATTGGGTAGAAACTAAGCATGTGCTCATGTACCTTCAGGGTGTAGTTGGATTTGTTTTGAGATATGTCGGAGGTGATGGAGTGAGACTACATGGATATTGAGACTCATATTGGGAATATAATGCATTTGACAGGAATAACACTTCTGGTAGTTGCTTCAGGCTGGGATCAACAATGGTTTCTTGGTACAAAAAGAAACAGAATTTTGTGGTACTCAACTCAACAGAGGTACAACATATGACAACTAGCTTGGCGATATGTGAGGCTATTTGGCTTCACATGCCTCTTCCAGGGTTATTTGGTCATGAGTTGGAGACTAATGTGATTCATTGTGACAATCAAAGTTGTATCAAACTCTCATAGAATCCAGTGTTTCATGATAATTCAAAACACATTAAAATCATATACCACTTCATCAGAGACAAGGTGCAAAAGGGAGTTTTGAAGCTCAAACACATTTCCACAAACAAGAAAATTGCATATATTCTCACCAAACCGCTAGTGAAGGGGAAGTTTGTCTACTTCAACGACAAGCTAAGAGTGGTAGAGAATACCTCCCTCTCTAAGAGGGAGTTTTGATGATTATGTAGCTTCAAGAGGTATTCCCACCAAGGCCCGTGGTGTCAGGAATGTGGGAATCTTCATTGGCACCAAATCAACCTTTCATTTCAGTGAAATCGGCCTTGGAATGAGGCTAGGGCCTCATGGACAAGTTGATGGGATTTGTTGGCTTGTGATGGGGTGTCACGGCCACAAAGAGGAATAAAATATTCTAATTACCTTTTGAGTTTAGGAAGGGCTCCCAAACTCTCTCATTAGACTTGTATATAAAGGAGAGAGGTTATTATGACATTTCATCATTTGTGTCATAATGGAGTTAGCATAAGTGAGTAAACACTTGTGCTAGGGAGCATGACTATTTCAGCAAGGATATTTCTGCACTAAGGAAATCAGGCTTAGGGTTTCTATTTCACATATGGGAAGTGAGGAAGGAGGCATGTGTGGAGGAAGCTATAGAGAGAAAATCATATGAAAGTGTCATACAAGTTTTTCGTACATGTGCACGGGTTGCAATGGGAACAATCATGTATGTATGTGGGTTCCAATAAGGATAGTCATGTACATACATACATGGTTTTTGGGAAGGAACATGCCCGTACAGGTTAACATTAGCATGTCATATAGGTGGTTTGCAACAGGTTTGTAAGATGGGATTTGTCTTGGGAATTTTGTTGATTTTGTGGTTGTAGAGAGACTAGTTTTGTCCTCAAATTTGGTGATTTATGTGACAATTGAGAGGGTTGGTTTTTCCCTCAGAATTTATGAATTTGATAAAGTTATAGAACATAAATTTTGTGTTTCACATGTGTTGATGATTCATCTCTGATCTTGTTGTTTCTGCTACTATATTTTTAGTCAATAATTTCAGTGTAAAATTATTCAGTGATAACAACTAGGGTTTACTGTTAGATCGCTAGGAAGCAATTTTCAAATCTGGAATTAATCACATAGGGTTGCATGTGAAAATTGACATGGGGATGTTACAATAATGATGGAAACCTTGCATTTTATCAAGTTTCTAGTGATGAAGAGGATGCGCATGGCTGATGATTAGATGATCATGAACTAATAGTTGCACCACTTGAGCCATATGCAAAGTTCCATGAAGATGAAGCTGAAGAGCTAAGTTTACAAGTGGGTTCGTTGGTTCCTTTCAGTGATGATGGTAAAATTCAAAAGGAAGAGCAAAAAATCAATAATGCATAATTGAATTAGTAGGAGACTTTATCTGTGCATGTCTCAACGATGTTCAAGAATAGTTAGGTGAGATACCATTATGACTAGGGGAGAAACTTTTGGTTCAACTTGAAGATGACTTTCCTTAGAATTTTCCCATGACCCTGCAATCAAATTGTGTTCTTCAAGGAGATCATCTCATTGATCATTGCTTGGATAACATGATTATTCATGATCTAGTTGAGCTAAGGATGATGGAGGTGTTTTTGATGGTAGACTTGAAAATTTTTGGCTCTTATACTTTCTTATTGATCACTGAGGAGGTACCATGTTCCAAGTTTCAACCAACAATTTTCATTGATTTCTTAAGTAACAAGGACATGAATGCATCTTTTCGTCTTAGGAGACTTCATGATTGGTTGCACTTGAGGGTTGACTATGTTGACCTTTCCCGTATCACTAATAACTTGGTTGCATGGTTACATTGGTCATTCTAGTACATTGATTGATCATATTAGCTTCGACAAACCTCCAAAATAAGAGCTCTTGGGGTTTGGTGAAAAAAAGACGATTTTTTATGTTTCTGTGGGTAGTTATCGCTTTTTATATTTCAGATTTGAGATTTTTATGGAAATTCTAGTGTATAGAGAGACTTTCGGAAGTGCCATATCCATTTTAGATTTTGATGTTTCAGACCAAACCATTATGGACCATTATAAGGAAAGAATTGGTAAAGAGAAAAACCAAATTTAAACCATAATAATAGGAAAAATCACAAAAAGAGACCAAAAAGAAGATATAAAAGTTAGCTCAAAATTTAGAAAACAAAATAAATAATGTCAAATTTATAAACCTAAAATAGAAAAAAACAAGAAAATAAAACCTTAGAGATCGGAACCTAAAACTAAGGGAATATGAAAAAATAATATAGAAAATAACTAGCAATAAAAACTACTTAAAACCCAACAATTTAATAATAAAAGGAAATAAAGTAATACCTATAAAAATATACCGGCTCAAAATAACTTTATCATAAAATTATTAAAAAACAAACCAATATTATATTGCTTGGAAAAGGCAAATTGTGTCGGCCCTACTCTCATTGGTATAGTCATCAATCTTCTTCTTTATGCCGATGATATCGTTCTTATGGCAATGAGTCCCTATGATCTTGAAAACCAACTAAGAATCCTCAAGGATTTTTTCTCCAATATGGGTATGACTGTCAATAATGATAAGACTAAGGTCATAATTATTAAATCCATAAAGATCTCTTATGATACCTTCATTTATGACAACACCAACTTGGAGGAAGTGACTTCATACAAATATCTTGGAATTGATATTCACCACAAGCTCAATTGGAATTATAGCATTGAGAAAAGGATTATTGGGGGATGGAAATCTTATTATGGGCTTGAAAACAATTGTAAATCAATTGATCTTTGGAGTTGGGATAAGAAGAAACTCCTCTTTGAGACTCTTGTTACACATGTTATTCTTTATGGATGTGAAGTTTGGGGTTGTAGTATCTCTCGTGAATCCCGGAGAAAGATAGAGAAAATACAAAAGAATTTTATAACCTATAATCTGAAAATTAAAGGAAATATGCCCTATCCCATCCTCATATTAGAAACAAGCCTCTCCCCCATTGAGAGCATGTATATGACTAGATACCTAATGTTTAAGAAGAATTTAAACAACATGGAAGACAAGAGGCTTCCCAAAATTGCTTCGAAATCGAGTCATAACCACCATCGACTCAAGCGAGGATGGCATAAAGATGCCCGGTCTTGGCTAAACTTTTGGGGAATCATGGAAGACACCATTTTGCAGAATAAAGATACTATTTAAAAAAACATCAAATCAAAATTTAAGGAGAAAATGTGGTGTGATAAAGAGTTGGAGGAAAAAAGAAAATTAAGGTATTATAAGGATGTAATCAACCCTGATCTAGAAGATCAAAATTATCTCTTTGTTTTGCCAAGTGTAAAGAAAAAAATAAGCATTGCTAAGATAAGAACAAATTCTCACGAGCTCCATAGTGAAAATGGGCATTGGTCAATTCCTAAAATGCGATGGGATGAAAGAGTGTGTCACCTTTGTGACACTAAGAAGGTTGAAGATGAAAAACACTTTCTTTTATATTGTCCAGCCTATACCCATATTAGATCTCATTTTCAAAATATTTGTCACACTACCAACCTTCATAGCCTCGTAACTCAACAAAAGTATAGTGATCTTGGAAAACTTCTCTTAATGTTTTTTTAGCACAGAAACAAAATTCTAAAGAATCATAAGTAATCACATACCCTCTTAAGGTCCGATAGACCAATTTGGTCTTAGTGGACGTTAATCATCATCATCACCATATTAAGTTTATTTTTTATTAGTAAAAATATAATTAATAATTAATATTAATTTAGTAAATATAAATAATTAAATAATAAGAGATTTTAAAAATAAAGGAAATCAAAAAATAAATATTTTTCACAAAATTATTTATAAACAAAACAATATAATATAAATCAATTAAAATTATTATTTTTAAACAAAACAATAGAATAAAAATCGATTAAGGTTATTTTTTGTTATTAAAAATATGATTAATAACTAAATATTAAAAATTAATTTAATAAATGTAAAAAAACTTTAAAATAAAGAAAATTAAAAAAATTAAAGAAGAAAGTCTAAGCAACAAACAAACTACAAAATGAAAATTCTAAAAAACAAACTAGAATAAAAATTGATAAGCAAACATAAATCTATAACTATAACTAGAAAAGTAAACATAAAAAAATATTAAAAAACTGGATATATCATACAACAAATATTTTGGAGAATAATTCTTAAAATACAAGAATAATTCTTAGGATAAAAATTAATAAATAATTTTAAAAATAAAGAAAAGACAAAACAAATTACAAAAACAAAACATATAAGACAAATTACTAAAACCAAAACTTACAAAATGAAAAATGAAAAAAAAATATTGTTATAGAAATTTTTTATAATGAAACTAAAAGATAACAATATTAAGAGAGAAAATAAATTAATAAAATATAATAAGACCCAACTTAAATCTAAGTAAAACCTAAAGAACCTACCGACCAAAAAAATATAAATAAAAAGATTAATCTTTAACAATTTTTTTTTTTAATTATATATAAAACTATATAAGATATTATATAACTATTTAATTATTCTAAGATAATAAATAATTTTCAATAAAATTAGTTTCCCTCATTTATTATTAAAGACAATATAATTAATATAAATTATTAATTAGATTTAGTTTTGTTGGCATTAACATGCACACTGTAAGGTAGGAGCCCGACTTTTATTGATCTTTTAACCATCATCACGATTAATGTTGTTGGAATGTTTTTCAATTTTAATAGCATCTCTGAATTTCATTTTTGAGTAGTGGTCAATATTGGTCAGAATAGTAGTATCTTCAATTCAAATCTGGTGTTTGGTCTTGTTTGGTCTTGTTTGAGTGATCAACGAATGTCGAGGAACAATCTCGGTTATAGTTTATGTCTGTTGTATGTTCCTTAACTTTGATTTTAATGGAACAACCAATTTTTCCAATACAATCCTTTCCACATGAAAACAAGATCTTGTAAACACCTTATATTTTCCTTGGATCAATGGAATCCTTAACAGAGTTTAGGGATTTCTTTGTCGTTGTTAGGGGTGTAAATGTAGCCCTGATATTATTCTTTCTAAGAACCTTAACAATCTTGTAAGTTGTTCCATGGACATAAGGAAGGGAGACTTTAGAAATGAGTTGAGCTTGGTCTTGATTGCGATGTTCTTTAGACATATTTTGGAAATCATTCAAAGCTTGGTGTTCATTGTATCCATTATCCTTAAATACCTTGAGGAGGTGGAGTTTTCCTTATTAAAAATGTTTGTCATCGGAGATCCTAAGAGCCCTTGTTGCTAAAGTGTCGAGGACCCCTAATTTTTGCATAGGATGGTGATGGGAGTTGGAATGCAGGCATTGTTCCATGTGATATTTCTTCCTAAATACTTTATGCGTCAAGGATCCATTGAGTGTTTTCATGGTTAGAACATTGAGGAATGGGAGACCTTTGTTTTCTTCAACTTCCATGGTAAATTTGATGTGCTATGATTGATTATTAAGGTGCTCTAGAAATTTGTTTAAGCTCTATCGACCATAAAACCAAATGACAAAAGTGTCATCAACAAATTTTACCCATAACTGCGATTTAAGGAGAAAGGAACTAAGAATTCTCTTCAAAATATTCCACAAATAAATTCACCACAATAGAAGACAGAGGGTACCCCATTTCTACACCACATGTTTTCTCATAAATCTGGCCTTGGAAGCTAAAGAATGTGGATTTTAAACATATTTCAACAAGTTTAGTGGTGAATTCATTAGAAATATTATTGATACTTGAATTGCATCATCAATTGGAATATTTGTAAAAAAATGAAACAATGTCAAAGATCACAAAAGATCATTAGTTTTTACCTTAATGTTTTTAATCACGTTCATAAAAAAAAGGTTGAATCTTTGATAAAGGATCCAATTTTACCTACATAAGTCGTTTGATAAATACTTGACAAGATTGTAGGTAGGTTCACCAATTATGTTGACTATACGCCTAAGAGGAACACCTTCTTTGTGAAAATTTGGAAGACCATAAATCTTGAGAGTCCAGGGAAACTTTATTACCAATTTACTATTGTTATTCTCATCCAAATTGGATTTGCGGATGGCGTCAACTACTTCTTTAAAGATTTTACTAAGGGTTTTTTTTATTTAACTTTCTATAACTTCCATTATTGTTTAGATGGTCTATCATCTTAACCACATAGTCCCTCGACTGCCCCACATTTATCTGCTTTGAGAACTACAATATTATCATTTTTATTAATATCCTTGAATTTAATTTGCTCTTTGAATTCCTAGAAATGTTACTTTTTGAAATTTTGGCATGTCTAAGAATCATTGAATAGTCTTGCTAAATTTCCTCCTTGATGTGATAAGGAAGCCCTTTAATTCCATCTTCAATGACACAAACGATGTCCTGAAATGGGATACGCCCCATGGAGATGGAAATCCCATTCCTTTTTCCAATACTTTCAAAGAATTATCATCAATGCTATAATTAGATAGGTTGACAAGGAGATTCTTCTTATGCGATTGATCTTGAACGATACCATAGTTATGGGAGTGCCTAGAATTTATGCGTGTGTCTTCAAATACCGAATTAATCACCACAATGTCGTTTTGGTTAATAAATGTTTCAATAACAATACTATCATTCCCAAAACTCTCAACAATTACATCATTATTTTCTTTACGGTGCTCAGGTTGTTGGGCAATATGCTACTTGTATATTATATCAACACCCTCCATGTTGGAAGGCTGGAGGTTGATCGAGTTCTTCTCATTTTTAATAACTAGATATGTGATTAAGGTTGCAGTCTCATTGCTATACTTGTCCAAGAGTGGATTTGCGTACTCATTGCATGTGTCCAGCTTTGTGATTATCCTATTATGACCACCAAAAATTAGAGTGTTATAATTATTGTCATTGATATAAAAGTATTAATGTTTCCACTAATGTCATATTACAACATTACACTATACACAACATTTTATATATATATATATATATATATATATATATATATATTAAAAAAAGAGTGTATGTGAAAAAGTAAAAAGTGAAATGGTGGTTTCAAATCCATAGTTTTGGTATTTTTCCATGGCATTTAAAAAATTAATAAAAGAGGGAATTAATTATTTAATTAATGGACATGTCCCTTCATGAAGGGTTATAAAAAAGTATAAAAAGAGAAAGTATTGAGCGAAAGTGTGTGTGAAATGGATGACCAAAGGTTGAATATGATTCCAAAAGGAAAGAGTTGTGAAATCAGTTTAAGGTCAACTTGACATTTTCGCAATAACTTATCTTTTGGGACATTTCAGACCTTGAAATTTCGAAGAGATGGAGGAGATATCTCTGGGTACATGTGGTAGAAATTTCATATGTTGTTTCACCATACTTTAAAATATATTCCCCATGGAAGTTAGGATTCTTGAATACTCATGAAATCAGTTTCAAACAGGTCAACTTGACACTTTCTCTATAACTTATTTTATGGGACATTTCAGACCTTGAAATTTTGAAGAGACCGAGGAGATATCTCTAGGTACATGTGGTAAAAATTTCAAATGTTGATTCACTATTATTTTGGAGAAATTCCCTGTGGAACTTAGGGTTTATGAATTCTCCTAAGATTAGTTTCAAATAGGCAAGTTTTTCATTTTCAATATAACTTCTTTTCTAAGACTTTTCAGACTATGGAATTTTTACAAAATAAAGGAGACATACATAAGCACCTTAGGTGAAAATTTTAGATGTTGGTTCATTGTACTTTATGAGATATGACATGTGGAAGTTAGGGGTTCTGAATGATCCTCAAATCAATTTCAAACAGATCAGTTTAGCATTTTCACTATAACTTATTTTCTAGGATTCTTCAGACCGTGAAATTTTTACAGAATAGATGAGACATACATAAGTACCTCAGGTAAAAAATTCAGATGTTGGCTCATTGTACTTTCTAAGATATTCTCTATGGAATTTATGGTTATTGAATGGTCCTGAGATCAGTTTCAAACATGTTAGCTTGGAATTTTCACTATAACTTATTTTCTGGGATTCTTCAAACTAAAATTTTTAGAGAATAGAGGAGACATACATAAGTACCTCATGTAAAAAAATTAGAATCATATTTGCAAAATTGGATACGTGATATGTTGTACATGATCGTTCTTGGGAAGAGGCCCAAAATAACAATCTTTAGGAAAGTTACCATTTGGAAATTCAAACTTTGGTTAGACCTAGTAAAGGTAGAAGTAATGAGTAGACTCGATGAAGGTAAAAGAATTGAATAAACCCGGTGAAGGAAAAATCAAAGAGTAGACTTGGTGAAGGAAAAGTAGCAAGCAAAATCAATGAAGGTTGGTACAAATCACAAAGATATTGGTGTCTCTTGCTAAGTTGGTTCTTAGCAGTGGGGATTGGTTTCTATGAAGATCTGTAAGCGTAGGCTGGTGCCGCTCAAATAAAGAAATTGATGTATCTTTATGAGTTGGTTCTTAGTGGTAGGGATTGGTGTCTGCAAAGATCTATAAGAGTAGGTTGGTGCCTACCAGGATTTATACTAGTGGGGATTGGTGTCTCTAGTAGGTTGGTGCTTACAAATATTTGTCATAGTAGGTTTGTTCCTACAAAGAATTATAAATATAAGTTTTGTGGTTTTCTATCGAAAGGGTTTCCACATAAATCTTGTGTTCCACATTCTGAAGTTAATAGATCTCATATGTGATTTTTTTCTTATGGTTGATGATATTTGAAAAAGAAAAAATTTCTTATATTGATTCCCCCCTCTCTCAGTATAAGTCTATACTCAACACAAAGGTATTCACAGGTTCGCGGTCCATTTGCTATAAGTTTCTTCACTTGGGTCTATGTTTTTGTGGTTGAAGTTCCCTATGCCCAAATTTTAGTTCGTCCTATTATGTACTTGAAAGGCAAATATCGAGCCCATATCTACATATGTCTTATTCTATTCTATGTCATTGACTCCATTGTTGCATGGTTAAGATGTGCTCCTTGATGCTTTTACTTCAATACCTGAGATATGAATGATTTATCCTTCCTCGATTTTGTTATTAAGGACTAGATCAAAGCTAGGATTAACCCGATGTTGATAGTTTGTGTAGATTTGTTGTTGACCATTCACATTGGTTTCATGTACACATGTATTGACCACATAACAATACCAAAGCTACCATGTTGATGATCATTAAGAAATTATTCCATGAATTCTCTCTTCTTAATTTTTTGAATTTATGCATTTGCTTAAATTTTATTGACTGTTTTAAAGAGGCTACTTTCAAAGAAATGAAAGAATCAATCTCATCTAGAGAGTTGAATCAATTGAGTTGGCTAGAGAAATTTGAATTTTAAGTAGAATCCTAGATATATTGATAAGGGAAGTGCATATTCTATATATTTCACTACAAATCAAGGCTAGGATAGCTTTATAAAATAACATGATCATTCTTGGAGTTACAAAGTCGATGGAAAATATTAGCAAAAGAAGGAACAAAATCAAAATTTCTTGATCCGGATTTATGAGAGAAATGAAGGGAATAATAGACCAAATACAATAACACAGAGATACAGAGAACAAAAACAAATATCCAATGAACAATAACTTCTATTGAATAAATAAAATAGGATGAAACTATAAAACTGCAGAACTGAAAACAACTTGCTCGAATGGTGGTAGTTATCTCTGAGAAGAGATGCAGTTTCTACGTGCATACATTTGAGTAGAATGATTACAATGAGGCTCCAAAGGCCCTTTTAAAATTACTCATGAATTCCAAAATCCTAGACATCCAAAAACCTAACCCTAAGAGATGAAACGCCAAAAGTTATGTGGGCCCTGATGGGTAAGTTGGTACCACAACTTCCCAGCGTCATAACTTTTGCATACAACCTATGTTTTAGGTGTGTAATAGCCCATTGGAAAGGTATTCTCAAGAAATATACATTATGTCATAAAAATCTGACTCCGTCTATAGTTTGACTATGAAAAGACAAAAAAACATTTTTTAGGGCCCCAAAATGACCCTAGAAGTACAGAAAGATGTGTTCACATGAAAACTTCCAAAATAAGCTAGTTGGATTAAGTGGGTGACAACCAGTATCCACTTGGAATATGTGTAGGGATTCAGACAACCCCAAAAGTGTAGAACACATAATTACAAAGAAGTATAGAAGACCGTGTTGAACTAAAAACTGTCAAGAGGAGCAAGTTGGAATAGGTGGGTGGCCACCAATATCCACCTGTATCAGTGCTCCCCCCTTAGGAAGAAATGGTCTCCATTGCATTGAGTTCCCCCATTAGGTGAGGAAAAATCTGTTGAATTTGGCCTCGGGGGAGCCACTTTCCTTGGTGTAGTAGCTGCCCTGCCTTAACGACCCAATAAAGATGGATCCTTTGCTGGGGAGTTCCCTTGACCTATGTTTCCACTATATGATTAGTGGATGCATGTTTCGTCCACTTAGGAATGAGCTATGTTGGTATAAGTTGTTTTTCAATCTCTGAGGTGTCCAATAATGGTGGAAAATATGGCCGAAGGAGGTCCACATTGAACACTAGGTGCAATTCAAGGAAGGGTGGAGTGTTGAGCTCAAAAGAATTGCTACCCACAACCTTGGTGATAGTGTAAGGCCCATAGCGAAGTGGGTGGAGATTCTGATGGGGACTTGTTGGCATAAGTTTGATCAGACCAGGGTCCTTCTCAGGTTACCAACAAAAGGTACCGTGTAGTCTAGAGCACCGACATTTTCATCTCCTCCAAAGAGAAGAAGTCTCACTCGAAGCACTGCTGAGACAAAAGGATAGGGAAGGACAAGGAAAATACTTAGGAGGATTCACAGAAACTTCAAGATTCATCTTGATATTGTGCAAGACATCTAACTAAAGAACATATATGAACTCATATATGCAAGAACTGAAGCTACTTATGTTGCAGAAAAGAATTCAAACATAGAGACATCATGTGGGACTTATGACCCATAAAGAAGTACTGTAAAGATACAATGCATAAGGATAAATACAAAAAGACAACATATTTTGAAATTTTGGATCCTTCCTCATATATTATCTTCAGATCTTTCTTAATTAAAATATCAGAGATACACAGTAGTGCTCTATTACAGACTCTTGGCTCTGGATTCATGTCGTAGAGCTCTAACTCCTAAAATGGTGTACAGATTACATTACAGACTCAAAATCTGACTTCTTAGTAGCAGACAATAACTATGACCAAAAACTTACACTTGCAATACCAAAAAATCACAATCAACAACAACAACAACCCTTTTACAATTACATTCATCCCTATATATAGGCTAAGTTTTGTCTTCTGGATTTGTCTTGCATGCTTTCTTGTTCTGTTGCAACTGCTTTTGCTTTGCTGGCATTGCGTTGTCCTTTTCGCAACTGATTTATGTTACTTCTCCTTGCTCTATTGTCCAGCTTCTTCTGTATCTTGCACACCTTGCAATGGGACAAAACTAGGAATATAGTCCTTCTTGTGCAATTCCTTATCCAAAAACGAAGGGCCCAACAGGCTCCGACCACAAACCTTGACTCGACCTCGAGTCATGTACTCAACTCTTTCACAGCTTCCAAGAGAAACTATTGTTTTCCCTTATCCTCATTTTCCTCTTTCCTTTTCTCTTATGCTTGCGCTTTCTCTTCTTTTGCCTCTTCAAACAAAGGGCCCAACTCTGCGTTCAACTCCAAGGCCCACTTCCTCACTTCTTGAAAGCTTCCAACTTTATCCTGCAACTTCTTGGCAAGGAGTGAGGCCTCAACAACAATTTTTTGGGTCGCATTTATAATGTATCCCTTGGGATTGGATGCGACCAAGGAGTTCCATTCAGAATCGACTATTGAACCGAATTGATGCATCTGCATATAAAATGTCTGAATGACAGGCCAGAAGTCACGCAACTCCTTCTTAGTTATGGAGTGTGCCTCAAATAGAACGTTCAACTCATTGTCCACTTGTTGGATATGGTCAAACTTCTGTTGTTGCTCTAGTGGATCCATTGTGGCCGCAATTTCTTCATTCAGCTCCTAGATTCTGGTGCATACATCCTCCAAGTTCTTGTTGTGTCTAGCGATGATGCCCATCCAATTGTTGACTTCTTTGAAATTCTTTGTGCACTCAATTGTGTTCTTATGGAGTGTTTCTCGGACATTGTTGCCTTCTATCACTATCTTCTCCATCTTCTCATGTAGCTTCCGAGGCTGCATCTCTGCTTCTTGTTGAGTTTTCCACAACTGCACTTCCAAATGCTCAACGTGAATGGCCAATTGTGACCATTCTCCTTGGAGCAGTTCAATATGATTCTCTAACTCTCCTGCATCACTGGCTTCGGGAAGTTGGGGTGCGACCTTCCGAATCTCTGTCCAGGCTTCAATAGTCATTTCTTGGACTCTTTCCAATCTATGCTCCACCTGGATCTTTGCATGTTCCTCTTGTTTTCTGCATGTTTGTGCAAGGAAATCTTCCTCCCTTGTGAACTATGCAAACCTCTTCACCTATTGGAACCTTTTCTCTAGTTGATCAGTTGATGCTCTGATCATTCCAACCAAGTGTGTTGTTGGCCATTGTGCAAGGTCAAGTTGGACAAGGACGTGGCTGATTTCAGACCTTTCCGTTTGATGGATGGGAATCCCGATGTGAATACCGATGGAATCTTTTCATATCATGGCTTTATGTCTTAACTGAATTTAGACGGGGTATCATAATAGCAATAAAGGTTGTGACTAGACTGGGTTCGTGTGGCACATGGAATCAAATTGCATTCAGATTCGTTCTCCCTCCGACCACAAAGGGGTCTCCATCATATTAATGATTGTCATTAATGGGTTCTTTACACTTCTGATCCTGTGCTACTGAGTAAGCAATTTTTCATCAAACAACACTTAGACAGAAAAAAATAAAATAAAATAAAATAAAAATAAAAATGAACTACATCTCGCAGCGCAACACTAAACACATTGACTTTATTAACTGAATTTACAAAAATTGCAGAAAAATCAAATTTAACTATTATACATGCTCTTTTGGACTAGAGCAACAGTCCTTTGAGCTCAGTTCTGAGACATATAGGGTTTCAGGCGAGTGTTATTCACCCATCCTGAATGCAACATACCATCCAGTTGCACAAGTTTGAGTGCTCCTAAAGGTCAAATATCCACAACTATAAATGGTCCCAACCAATGCATACGCAATTTGCCAAGATGCTTCTAGTACTGACTATCATAAAGTAGGACCTTGTCTCCTTGCGCAAATACTTTAGCCTTAATGTGTCTGTCATGCTAATATTTTTTTCTTTCTTTCTCAACTAACTGATGTAAGTCTACTAAAAATATGGTCTCTTTGAGTTCTTGTAACTCCATGAGTCTTTGGGCGACTGATTCTTCCTCCGACATGTGTGTGATCTGTGCAATGTACAAACTTGGAGTAATGAATTTTGTAAGTGCCATAGCCTCTTTCCCATAAACTAGATGAAATGGTGTGAACCTGTGGAGTTTCTTTGTGGTTGTCCTGTAAGCCCATAGTACTGCTAAAAATCTATCATCCCAATCTTCTCAGTTTGCACAATAGACCTTTGTTAACCCTCTCTCCAGAATCTTGTTGAATGCTTCTACTGTTCCATTGGCTTGTGGGTGGTAGGGGTTGATTTTTTTATGTTGTATCAAGAACTATGTTGTAAGATTTGTTATAGTGATACTAATAAAATGAGCTCCCTGATCACTGGTTAGACTACTAGGACATCCAAATCAAGTGATAATATTCTCAAAAAATGAACCTAGCAGCAGTATTAGTCGAGCAGTCCTGATCAACTGCTACCTCAACCCAACGTGTAAGTTAGTCAGTTGTGGTAATAATATATATAGCCTTTGAATGCTTAGCTATGGGGTTGATCGGTCCAATGAAGTCAACTTCCCACTTCTCAATTGCTTGCAAAGCGTGAACTAGTTGAAGTGGTAATTCATCTCTCGTGATGGCTTACCCACTTGTTGAAAAACATCACATGATCTAACATATATCTTTTCATCCTTGAAGAGCATTTCCCACCAAAGTCCATCTTGGAGGAATTTCTACGCAGTATCCTTTCCTCCTACATGACCTCCCACAACTCCACTTAGGGCACTCCCACAATATATCCTTCCTTTCATGATCTAAGACACATCTCCTGAGGATACTGTCTAGTCCCAATTTATATACTTTGCCTGCAATCAATTGATAGTCCACTGCTCTAACAACCATATGGCGTTTCTGGGTTACGAAATATGTTTCTGGGTAGGCTCTTTTACTTAATAAGACTTCTATGTCTTCCAGATACTCTGGTATAGCCTTAACCCGAAATAAATCTGCATCTGAGAGCTAATCGTCAATTGCTCTACCACTTTCCCCTGACTCTAGTATAGACACGTGATCATGTCCTACGTTGCATTTTCCATGCTTAATGATCACTTCAAAAGAGAATTCCTGAAATAATAGAATCCATCTACAAATTCTCCCTTCCAACACAGGTTTTTTAACTAGATATTTCAGTGCATAATGATCAGTAAACAACTTAAAATGAGAACCTAAAAAATAATGTCTAAGTTTTTGAAAAGCATAAATCATGGCTAAACCCTCCCTTTCTGTCAGTGTAGTTGCACTCATCTTGTGAAAAATTCTTTCTCACAAAATAGATAGGATGATCCATGGCTACATCTCTCAGTTGTGCTAAGATAGCTCCTAAGGCAATACCTAAAGCATCTACGTGAACATGAAATTCATTTTCCTAGTTTGGGAATATCAAAATCGGTGTTGTGTTGAGTTTCTCCTTTAGGGTCTTGAACACTTTATCAAATTCTAGGGTCCATTGGAACATTTCATCCTTTTTCAATAGATTTTCCAGAGGTCCAGTAATGTTTGCATATCTTCTGATGAGCCTGTGATAGTATCCTGTGTGTCCCAACATGCAACGCAACTTCTTAGCACTCATAGGTGGCGACATATTCACAATAATCACAACTTTGGTTGGGTCTACCAGTACTCCCTCTCGACATACTATGTGGCCCAACAAATTTCCATGTGGTACACAAAAGATACACTTTCTGAGATTCAATGATATCTGCAATTCTCTGCATCTATCAAACATCAGACGTAACAATGCTACATATTCCTTGAGAAGACTGTATATCATCCAATCATCCATATAGACTTCTATAAAATTGTGAATTAACTCTCTAAAAGTTTCTATTACAATCCTAGGGAAACCTGTAGGGGCATTCTTTAAGCCAAATGGCATCACATTGTATGCAAAAGACCCCCATTATGTTATGAATGTGGTCTTCTTTTTTTCCTCTTCGACAATCCTTACTTGGTGGTAGCCTGAAAATCCATCTGTGAATGAGTACGCTTCTTTCCCCGCAACCTGTTCTAGCACCTCATCAGTAAAAGGTGTTGGGAAAGGGTCATGCACACAGGCAGAGTTAAGGCTTCTGTAGTCTACACAGGCCCTGGCATCCTCTGTGCCTTTCTTTCTTTGGATGACTATTGGGCTGACCCATTCTGCTTCCACTGCAAAAATAAGTCTAGCTTCCAACATCTTATATATATCCTTCTTAACCTTCTCTTTTACTCTAGGGTTGAGGTGGCATGGTCTATTCCTCACAGTCTTTGATTTTGATTTTCAATTCTCCCATAACTCCTTTGATCCCCTTTAACTCTGAAAAGGTCTTTGGGAACAAATCCTCATATTCCCGCAACAAACTTTGTATCTCTTGACTAGTTTGGTCACCCCACTAATCTCCCACCATAGATATATTAGGTTGTTCTGTGGCCCTATATTGATTTTGCGCAACTTTAATGGGTGATTATAGGAACTATCAGTATGATTGGGTATGGTGTTCTGGATTTCTTTGTTCCCTTTTGTCTCTTTAATGGCTATGTTTCTCAATTCCTCTAGATCATCTTGGATTTCTAAATATTTGCTAATCTTATAGAATTCTATAGGATTCTTATCGAAGGTTAGGTGAAGATTAGTTTGAATTTCCCGACTATGTTTTGCACATACTACTAGGTTTGATTTCTGATTACTATTGTCTATAAAGAGAAATTCTTTAATTCTCTGTAGGACTACTTCAAGCTCAAGGTACTTACCTATAAACGATAAGTCCTTGAAAAAGTGATCTACCAACATTTTTCAGTCGTTGATCTATCTTCTAGTTTCTTCATGTATGAACCAATCTTTCGGGATTGGAACTAGTGAGTGGGGAAATACCTGAAACCATAAGCGAGAGGGTATTACCACAACTTTCCACTGTGTCACACATTGTTCAATATGTTCTCTAGGATCTTATTCTCTGTTGAATAGTTGCACAACTTGGAAATCCATCCACGTCTCTGATTCCAACTGGTCCTTATTCTAAAACCTGTACTTGATAGCTTGCTTCACATTGTCTCAATTTCTAAGTAAGGATTTATGATTTCCCCACCATCTGGAAGGGGTGTCCTGGAGGGATAAACCTAGTACTAAGATCCTTTGATCCTCCACTTCCTTTTCTTCCATGTTGAGCAGAAAACTATCGAGCCCTGAGGTACCCTCATATAATGGTTGTTCTCTGACCTCAGTCCCAACCCATCTAGTTTCTCTGACAGTTTCACATCTCCTTGAGAATATTTCATATAAGCCTTTCTTCAAACTGTCGAATGCCATTTCTAAATCTTCATCTACTAACTATATACTCCTCCAACTTACCTATCCATCAACAATAGGATTTATGTAATTCTCTCTTGTTCTTGTTGTTACAATGTACAACTGATCCAAGTATTCTCCCTCCATATTGTTATATGTTGTCTCCGTATATCTGGTACCTACATATGGATCCAAGGGTTGAACTACCTTGATTCCATCTTCTTCAAATGTCACAGTGTCTTTCTTTAGGTCGATTAATGCATAGTTCTCATAGGCCCAATCAATCCCATGTAGTGTAGGGTAAGGGTCCTTATCCCGCATGATCTCAATCACCTCAAAGTCAACTATAGTCTTCACTCCTGCAACATCTATTTCCACATTCTCCAGTATTCCTATGGCGAAAATACAATACTGGTTGGCCATCCTTAGCTAGATTGGGGAATATGTCAACTGGGATTTTCCTAGGGCTTCCCAAGTATTTTTAGGTAGAATGTTCACATCGGATCCTAGATCCAACATGACATATTTAATCTCAAATTCATCTAACTGGGATACTAGTATGAATTCTTTTCCAGTTTGTACTTTACTTCATTGCACCCGTTGAGTACTCTTCTTAGGAATATTAGTCCTTATTCTTTCTTTTGTGGGTTCTTCATTCTTTAAAACTAGGTATAGTGCATTGCACAACTTCTTTGTTAATTGGTCATTCCTGAGAATATCAAAGAATAATTGAAACCAAATGTCGAATACATTTTGAGGTTGCTCAGGTTTTCTTTCTATGACTATAGGGTTTCTAGGTGGAGGGGGTGAAGAAGGGACTTGTGCAATATCAGGGTAAAAAATAGGCTGTGGGGGTTTCTCTTACATCTCAGGGCTAGGGATATTCTAAAATACTTCTATGGCATTTTTAAATAACAACTTTTGTATTAGAGGGTCATACATGTCTTCTTTAGGTGCTACTTCTGGATCTTAGGTAGATTATTATCATCAAATCCTGTCTTTTCTCCTCCTCGAGTAACGATATTGAGGTTGGGTAATTTTCCTTTACTAACTCTCTTGATTTCCAAACTCATGAGGTTAGTTCCTCATTGACATACCCGATCTTCCCATTTTGCAATTAGTTCTGTGTAGTCTTCAGTTGCATGCCCATTGGTTCTGCAGTGGGAGCACCATGGACACACTGAATGAGGATAGTCTCTAGCCATATGGCCTTGCTCATCACAGTTATAACATCTCTTTAGCCCTTTTCCCCTGGTTCTTCCTCCTCTGAAGTCTCCTTTGGCTCCACCTCCTCTACCTCTTCCTGGTCCTTGAGGGTTTTCATTCACCCTGAATGTTGTTCGGTCCAACCTGTTTGCAAGTGCATCCAATGCTCTACATTGATTGGTAGTATGTATGGTACATGAGACGAACTCACAGTGTACTGTATTTGGTACTATCGAATATTTCTGTATAATGGGGCACTATCTCGGACCATGCCCATGGATTTGACAAATCTCACAATACTCAACTATTGGTGGTGTTTGGATCTCTGGAAAAGCATGATATGGGGTGGGGTTATGGAATGGTAAATTCACAGACACTTGCACAACTCTTCCCGTGGGTCATGGTGAGGTTCCCATCAAATTTTGAGGAGGTCCCATTCCCCTCATTCGTGGACATTCGTTCACTATATGTCCTTCTATATAACACCTGGTTCACCAAACCTAAGGTCATCCTGGTCTAAGTATCGTTAGTTCTTGAATATTTTCTGTAAGACTGATATTTACCCTTGTATTTGAGCCAAATTTGCATTTGATGGGGGTTTGGTCACTCTCAGGCTCCCAGTATATCACACCATGGCTTCAATCTTCATCGATTGTTCCAAGGCGTCTGTCAAAGTGGCTATCCGTTGTTGCGTTAGTAGAATCCATGTCAGAGGTAGCAATCCTTGAATATACCATTCTCTTTGATTTTCCTCATGGATTGGATGTGCTAATTGTAAGTTTTAAATGTGCGAAGTAAAGCAATGCATATAGATTCTTAAGCAATACAAAAATTAATCAATGGCTCATACACAGAGTACACAGAGATTTTATACCAGAAACCCTCAACCAGGAAAACCTTTCTTATTTTCATTATATCAAATTTCACCATTCGCCATACAATATATACAATGTTTTTAGGTATTCTGTAGATACCAAAACCCTAATCCCTTAATCCATGACTAATTTACAAATCCGCTAAAAATAGCAAAATCCGCTAAAAATAGAAAAAATCCACCCAAAAATTTTTCTTGGGGCGCTGCACGCAACCAGGGGGGGCATACCTACCCCCCCTGGGACCCACCTAGGAAAGTGCCCGACGCACACGGCAAAGCTCTAGGTGAAGGGATCATCGGATGCATTTGTCGTATCTGACACGCCCACACACACACACATGCAAAGAATATAACACATACCTAACACTAATCTCCCTATAGCATATTTAAACTTCTAGTTGTATTCCCAAGATGATTCACCTTCCCTTTGTTGAATCTCATGCAACTCAGAAAAATCTTGTTGTTTTGACTGAGGTAGTTTAAACTCTGCTATGAACCTTGTTCATACTTGGCCAAGTGTGAACACTTGACCTTGCATTCTTGGTACTGCTGGCTCAATATGTACCATTTGAGAGTGCGACCTCTCCAGGTAGTCTGGAAATCAACCAACTTATTCACGTCTGGAGTCCCTCTAGATCTCTAGATTACTTCGCACAAGAACCAGTGTTGCTCCACATATTCATCTCCCTTACCCCAGAATTCTTGGTATCGAGAAATTGAACCTCCCACGTGACCAACCATAGTTGATCTTATTTCTCTTATCAAAATGAAACCTAAAAGTCTTTCTTGTGACCTACTAGGGGATCCCAATATCCTCCCTATACTCGCACTTCTTGGTTGTGACTGACTAACTAATTGTATTGAAACATAACTAGCATAATAGGGTAGTATCGAACTTACCACTTGTATAGAAGACACTTGGGGTATGGGTGATTAGGGGCTGGCGCCACTAGCTTCGAGGCGGTTTTCTTTGATCTGGGGGGTATCATTTTCTTCCTCTGGAATGGTCTCTTCAATCGGATTCCCCATCTTTCCTATCATCAGGGATGGATCTTCTCTTTCCTCTTCAATATCCATGTCAACTTCCTTCTCTCTTACTTCTACACCTTCTCCTTCGTGTCCACCCTCCTATGGAATTATTCCTCTCTGCGCTTCTCTCACACTTAATATTTGACTGGCCAGTATTTTCTGTCTTCTAATCTTCCACAAATCTTCCATCTATCTTTCCTTTACTTCTCCTAGTCTGACTTCCTTTCACAACTTCTCAGACTGTCTTGCTTCTTTCTTGATATTTTCTTGCCTCTACTTCTCGACTATGGCGGATCTTTTCAAGGATCGCTTGTCTCTTGAGTCCATTTCTTGTTGTTTACTCTGCTTATCAAAGAACCCTTTCCCTCTCTTAGGCTACGACTCTACCCAAACCTCTCCCTACCCCAAATGAGTATGTTTATGCTGCCATCACAGTTGGGTACATAGTCATCATCCCCTCTTCCATGAAGAAAACTTTAATCCACGGGAGGATTTCCCTCAACAGTCTTCCCCTTGTGTATATCTTGAAATCCACCTCTGATCATGAAAAAGATTGGTGATTCTCAACTTCAAACTTAATATTGTATCCTTCTAATGTGGTATTGACCCAAAAATCAATTGCTCGTATAACTAGATGATCCAATTGATGAAGTGATGCAATATTTTATGTGTCCCAAGTATAGGTCCTCTTGACTAGTTATTGGAACTCTAGATCTTCTTGGAGCCTATTTATCCAGTGGAAAATTTCTTCCGGGAACTTAACCCATAATATTTCGTATTGGTCGCTCAATCCTTTTGAGTAAAAAACTGCCTCACGAATATCTTCCACAAATTTCCCCCTAAGCTTCGCCTCTTTCCATATGAAGGCATCGTAGTTTCTTTCCCACCATTGGTCAATATTAGATCTGTGAATCCATGAAAGCATCCTCCCTACAGGTTCCCTTTTAATGCAGGTCCTGACAACGGAACCATTTTGTTGGCACAAGTTTGATCAGATCATGTTCCTTCTCAAGTTACCAACAAAATGGATTGTGTAGTCTAGAGCGCTGCCATTTTCATATCCTCTGAAGAGAAGAAGTCTCACCCAAAGCACTAGAGAGACAAAAGGATAGGGAAGGGAAAGGAAAATACTTAGGAGGATTCATAGAACCTTCAATATTCATACTGATCTTGCGCAAGACATCTAACTACAAAACATATATGAAATCATATACGCAAGAATTGAAGCTACTTATGTTGCGGAAAATAATTCAAACATAGAGACATCTTGTGGAACTTATGACCCATAAAGAAGTATTGTAAAGATACGATGCATAAGGATAAATACAGAAAGACACATCATATTTTGAAATTTTGGATCCTTCCTCATATATTATCTTTAGATCTTTCTCAATTAGAATCTCAGAGATATGTGGTAGTGCTTTGTTACATATTCCTGGCTCTGGACTCATGCCATAGAGCTCTAACTCCTAAAATGGTGTACATATTACATTACATACTCAAAATCTGACTTCTTAGTAGCAGACAATAACTATGACCAAAACCTTACACTTGCAATACCAACCAACCAAAATCAACAACAACAACAACCCTTTTACAATTACATTCATCCCTATATATAGGCTAAGTTGTGTCTTCTGGCTTTGGCTTGCATGCTTTCTTGTTCTATTGCAATTGTTTTTTGCTTTTTTGGCGTTTCACTTTCCTTTTCGCAACTGATTTCTGTTACTTCTCCTTGCTCTACTATCCAGCTTCTTTTGTAGCTTGTGCAACTCATACTAGGCCAAAATTGGGACTGTAGTCCTTCTTGCACAATTACTTATCTAAAAATGAAGGGCTCAACAGGCCCTATTAGGCGTTATTTCTGCAAATGTAACCATACCTTATCTCCCACCTAAAACTGGTACAATACCCTATGTTGATCATGGAACTGCTTGTACTTAGCATTGGATTTTTGCAAAATCTCATGGACTTGTTAGTGGATGTGTTGAACTCTCTTAATGAATCTGGTGGCTTTTTTGGCCTCAAACTGAAGATGGGAATGTTTTGCTTGTGTGGTTGCAAGAGGTAGTGAAACATCAATGGGACCCAAGGTTTGGAATCCTATCCCCACCTGAAATGGGATATGGCTGGTGGAGCTATGGAGAGACCTATTGTAGCTATGTTGAACATAGGGAAGACTCTCATCCCATGTACAAAGATGCTTAGAGTTGTACATGTGCTGGATGTGAAAAATCAGCCAATTGATGACCTATGTTTGGTCGTTGGTTTGGTGGTGGAAAGTAGTGGATTTAGTGAGCTTGGTGTCCAATAGTGACCAGAGACTTGACCAAAATGTGTTGAGGTGCATGTTCTCCCGATATGAGGTGATGTCTTGTGGTATCTCAAAATGGACCCACACCCATTGGAAGAAGAGATTGGTAGTATATGCTGCTATGATTCTCTTCTTGTAGGTTGTGATAATTTCCATCTTCAAAAAATGATCAACCACCACAAATACACAATCATTGTCGTGCTTGGTGGACGGAAGGCCAAACATGTAATCCATCGAGATGGATTCCCAAGGCCCCTCGAGAGTATGAAGAGGGGTGTATAAGCCTTGCTTCTTGATGGTTGGCTTGGCAATGATACACGCAGTGCAATATTTCATATACTTGCTGACGTCTTGTTGAATTTTTGGCCAATAAAAATGTTTATGTAGAAAAACTACAGTTTTATCCATGCCAAAATGTCTCGCCATCCAATTGTAGTGAGCCTAGATGGCATAATAGCCCATATTTGATGTGAAAATCAGTGGCATTCACTTCTATAACCAAGAGCTGATAGGTGGTGGCGAAGTCAGGGTCACGCTGATAAAGTTGGGGCCACTCAGATGCCTCATGCCCACATGAATGGACCACTATGGTGAGTGTAGTAACAGGGAGGTGACTAAGGCAATCAAGAACATGATTTTTGCTCCCTGTATTATACTTGATGTTGAGATGGAACTGTTGTAGGTATGTGGACCACTTTTGATGGTGGTCATTCTGCAACTTCTACTATGTCTGTATGAACTATAGAGGCTTGTGATCAGTGTGGATGATTTTCTCCTTTCCTAGAATGTAATGCTTCCATTGAAGGTAGGATTGCACAATGGAATACATTTATTTTTCTTAGGTGGGGTATTTACAGACAATATATGAGAGTGTCTCACTATGGCATGCTACTGGATGACCATGTTGAGTGAGGGATATGCCTACAGCATAGTCAAAGGCATCATTCTCAATATTGAACGGTTGTTGCAAATCAGGTAAGGAGAGTATTGGAGTTAAGAATAAGCGATGCTTCAAATCATCAAATGCTTGTTGTTGTTTCTTCCCCCATGCGAAATTTTCCTTGCCACCTCTCTTGGTTACTTGGCTGAGGACCCATGCAATATGGGAGAATCCCAACATTAACCTTCAATATAAGTTGGAAAGTCCCAATAATCTTCGAAGCTTGGTTAGTGTGGTCGGGGCTGGCTAGTGAGAATGACTTGGATCTTATTTGGATCCACATGTACCCCATGCTCATCAATAATGTAGCCCATGTATTGGACCCTGTTCATGCCAAAGGATCATTTTTCCAAGTTGGCATATAGATTGTGTTGCCGCATAGTGACCAAAACCTGTTGAATTGGCTGCATGTGCTCCTCCCAAGTTCTAATCAAGACGAGGATGTCATCCAAATATAGCACCACAAAAGATTTGGTGAAGGGTATCAATGCATCATCCATCAATCTTATAAAAGTTGATGGTGCATTTGTTAATCCAAAGTGAATGACCAACCATTCGAAGAGACCTTCTTTAAATTTGAAAGTTGTCTTCTATACATCAGTTGGTTCGATGGGAACCTGGTGGTAGCTAAACTTTAGGTCAATCTTGCTGAATAATTTTTCCCCTTTGAGTTGGTCAAGAAGGTCATCAATCCGAGGAATTGGGTACCAGTTCCTAACTGTGATTTTTTTTAATGCTCCATGATTTTGATTAATGGGTTCTTTATGCTTCTGATCCTGCACTACTGAGTAAGCAATTTTTCATCAAACAACACTTAGACAGAAAAAAAAAAAATGAACTACATGTCATGGTGCAACACTGCACACATTGACTTTATTAACTGAATTTACACAAATTGCAAAAAAATCAAATTTAAATATTATACATGCTCTTTTGGACTAGAGCAATAGTCCTTTGAGCTTAGTTCTGAGACATATAGGGTTTTAGGAGAGTGCCATTCACCCATCCTGACTGCAACATACCATCCAATTGCACAAGTTTGACGACTCTTGAAGGTCGAATATCTGCAACTATAAATGGTCCTAACCAATGCATACAAAACTTGCCAGGATGCTTCTAGTACCGACTATCATAGAGTAGGAACTTGTATCCTTCCAAAAATACTTTATTCTTAATGTATCTGTCGTGCCAATATTTTTTCCTTGCTTTCTCAACTCACTAATGGAAGTCTGCTAAAAATCTGGTTTCTTTGAGTTCTTGTAACTCCATGAGTCTTTGCGCGACTGATTCTTCCTCCGACATGTGTGTGATCTGTGCAATGTACAAACTTGGAGTAATGAATTTTGCAAACGCCATAGCCTCTTTCCCATAAACTAGATGAAATGGTGTGTACCTGTGGAGTTTCTTTGTGGTTGTCCTGTAAGCCCATAGTACTGATAAAACTCTGTCATCCCAATCTTCCTGGTTTGTGAAACAGACCTTCATTAACCCTCTCTCTAGAATTTTGTTGAATGCTTCTACTATTCCATTGGCTTGTGGGTGGTAGGGACTGATTTTGTGATATTGTATCAAGAAATATGTTGTAAGATTTGTTATAGTGCTACTAATAAAATGAGCTCCCTGATCACTGGTTAGACTACTAGGACATCCAAATCAAGTGATAATATTCTCAAAAAATGAACCTAGTTGCAATATCGGTCGAGCAGTCCTAATCAATTGCTGCCTCAACCCAATGTGTAAGTTAGTCAGTTGTGGTAATAATGTATCTAGCCTTTGAATGCTTAGTTGGGGGGTTGATCAGTCCAATGAATTCAACTACCCACTTCTCAAATGCCTGCAAAGCGTGAACTGGTTGAAGTGGTAATTCATCTCTCGTGATGGCTTACCCACTTGTTGACAAACATCACATTATCTAGCATATACCTTTTCATCCTTGAAGAGCGTTTCCCACCAAAGTTCAGCTTGGAGGAATTTCTGCGTAGTAGCCTTTCCTCCTACATGACCTCCCGCAACTCCTCTGTGGCACTCCCACAGTATATCCTTCCTTTCATGATCCAAGACACATCTCCGAAGGATACTTTCTAGTGCCAATTTATATAATTTATATATAATTTACTTGTAATCAATTGATAGTCCACTGCTCTAACAACCATATGGCATTTCTGGGTTGCAAATTATGTTTTCGGGTAGGCTCTTGTACTTAATAAGACTTATATGTCTTCCAGATACTGTGGTATGGCCTCAACCCGAAACAAATCTACATCTAGGAGCTAATCGTCAACTACTCTGCCACTTTCCCCTAACTCTAGTATAAACACGTGATCATGTCCTACATTTCATTTTCCAGGCTTAATGATCAGTTCAAAAGAGAATTCCTGAAAAAATAGCATCCATATACAAATTCTTCCTTCCAACACAGGTTTGTTAACTAGATATTTCAGTGCATAATGATCAGTAAACAACTTAAAATGAGAACCTAAAAAATAATTTCTAAATTTTTGCAAAGAATAAATCATGGCTAAACCCTCCCTTTTTGTCGTTGTGTAGTTGCGCTTAGCTTGTGAAAACTTCCTGCTCACAAAATAGATAGGATGATCCATTGCTCCATCTCTCGGTTGTGCTAAGGCAGCTCCTAAGGCAATACCTGAAGCATCTACATGGACGTGAGATTCATTTCCCTAGTTTGGGAATATCAGAATCAGTGTTGTGCTGAGATTCTCCTTTAGGGTCTCGAATGCTTTATCAAATTATAGGGTCCATTGGAACATTTTTTCCTTTTTCAATATATTTTCCAGAGGTGCAGTAATATTTGCATATCTTCTAATGAACCTGCGATAGTACCTTGTGTGTCCCAGCACGCAGCACAACTTCTTAGCACTCATAGGTGGTGGCATATTCACAATAACAACAAATTTGGCTGGGTATACCAGTACTCCCTCTTAGCATACTATGTGTCCCAACAAATTTCCATGTGGCACACAAAAGATACACTTTTTGAGATTCAATGATATCTGCAATTCTCTCCATCTGTCAAACATCAGACTTAAAAATGCTACATGTTCCTTGAGAAGACTGTATATCATCCAATCATCCATATAGACTTCTATAAACTTGTGAATTAAATCTCTAAAAGTTACTATTACAATCCTAGGGAAACCTGCAAAGGCATTCTTTAAGCCAAATGGCATCATATTGTATGCAAGAGACCCTCATTCTGTTATGAATGTAGTCTTCTTTTTGTCCTCTTCAACAATCCTTACTTGGTGGTAGCCTAAAAATCCATCTGTGAATGAGTACGCGTCTTTCCCCACAACCTGTTCTAGCACCTCATCAGTAAAAGATGTTGGGAAAGGGTCATGCACACAGGCAGAGTTAAGGCTTTTGTAGTCTACATGGACCCTGACATCCTCTGTGCCTTTCTTGCTTTGGATGACTATTGGGCTGACCCATTCTTCTTATTCCACTAGAAAAATAAGTCCAGCTTCCAACACATTATCTATCTCCTTATTAACCTTCTCTTTTACTGCAGGGTTGAGGTGGCATGGTCTATTCCTCATAGGATTTGATCCTGATTTTCATTTCTCCCATAACTCCTTTGATCCCCTTTAACTCTAAAAATGTCTTTGGGAACAAATCCTCATATTCCCGCAACAAACTCTATATTTCTTGACTAGTTTGGTCATCCCACTAATCTCCCACCATAGCTATATTAGGTTACTCTGTGGCCCTATATTGACTTTCACAACTTTAATGGGTGACTATAGTAACTATTACTCTGACTAGGTATGGTGTTTTGGATTTATCTATTCCCTTTTGTCTCTTTAATGGTAGGTTTCTCAATTCCTCTAAATCATCTGGGCTTTCTAAATATTTTCTATTTTTATATCATTCTATAGGATTCTTGTCTAAGGTTAGGTGAAGATTAGTTTGAATTTCCCGTCTATGTTTTGAACATACTACTAGGTTTGATTTTTGATTACTATTGTATATAAAGAGAAATTATTTAATTCTCTACAGGACTACCTCAAGCTCAGGGTACTTACCTGTAAACGAGAAGTCCTTGAAAAAGTGATCTGCCAACATTTTCCAGTCGCTGGTATGTCTTCTAGTTTCTTCATGTATCAACCAATCTTTCAGGATTGGAACTAGTGAGTGAGGAAATACCTTAACCCAGAAGTGAGAGGGTATTTCTGAAACTTTCCACTGTGTCACGCATTATTCAATATGTGCTCTAGGATCCAATTCTCTATTGAATAGTTGCACAACTTGGAAATCCATCTACATCTCTGATTCCAACTACTCTTTATTTTGAAACCTGTACTTGATAGCTTGCTTCACCTCGTCTCAATTTTTGAGTAAGGATTTATGATTGGCCCACCGTCTGGCAGGGGTGTCCTTGAGGGATAAACCTAGTACTGAGATCCTTTGATCCTCCAGTTCCTTTTATTCCACGTTGAGCAGAAAACTGTCGATTCTTGAGGTACCCTCATTTACTGGGTGTTCTCTGACCTCGGTCCCAACCCATCTAGTTTCTTTGACAATTTCACATCTCCTTGAGAATCTTTTGTATGAGCCTTGCTTTGAACTATTGAATGCCAATTCCAAATCTTCGTCTACTAACTATATACTCCTCCAACTTACCAATCCATCAACAATAGGATTTATGTAATCATCTCTTGTTCTTGTTGTTACAATGTACAATTGATCCAAGTTTTCTCCCTCCATATTGTTGCCTGTTGGCTTCGTATATCTGGGACCTACATATGGATCCAACAGAAAACAATATGTAGGAACACACAGACCAACGCATAACTAAAGAGGCATCTCAATGACTATACATTACCGTTTACTCCTAATCAATTAATTTATGACAATGTTGAGTTATCGATTCAACTATCACAACAAAAGGAGGCAGTGTTTGTATACCAATTATCATTTCCAATTACAACTCTCCAACAACCTGATCAAACAGAGATGAGCCAATAATCAAAGCCATTGTCAACACTACTCAACCAACTTATGACAGTCAACAAGGTACCTGATAGAGTGCGATTGGTTGAGTTTACAAAATCGGGTTGTGTAACCCATGAACATAAGAAATAATCAAGAGCTCGCTCAGTCACCAAAAACAGGTAGACTGTAAGTTGACCATATCAACAGTAGGTGAGAACCTTCGAGACAAGTATAGTGGAACTACAAGCCTTATAACCCTTAGCTTTGTAAAATAGGGTGACATTTCAACACCAAGTAGGGTAGGCCACGATGCAAAGGAGCAACAATTTCTCACTAGAGGGTAACCAATACCAAGAACGTACAAAGTCATAACCCTCGTTCTCTTCTCATAAGTTGAACCAACACATAACAATGTTGATGGAAATGCAGACCCCAGGTACTACCAACAACCCTAAAGAATACTTCTTGGCATAATGGTCATTGTACTGATGCCAATACCGCAAAAAGAGACCACGACCAGGTGAAAAGATATACAGTGACCAAAAGGTGGTTTGAAACATACACAACAACCCCATAACACCAAATACAACTAGATATGGTTACCATAACTCTGAGGAGGTGGCCAACAAGTCTAAATAGAGTGAAACCCTCCAACAAAAACCCATAAAGACAACATAGAGCCATCACAGTTTCCACCACACAGAACAGCCAATGAAATCACAACTTCAACCATTGATTTTTCCATTTGCAACGAATAACACACCCAATCATTCCAGAGAAAATACCACGTGTTTACACAGTTTCCAATCTCAAGAAAACACAGAACAACACATTATTGAGCCAACATTCATTTCATACATAGAGTGAATTCATGGATGGGTGAAAAGAACCATACCTGTAACCAATAGCCTTAAAAATGTGAGTTGGTCGAGAAGTTCCTTCCACGCCTGAATCTCAGAGCTTAACCACAGAAAAACCAAATGAACAATAACCATGCTAGGTTGACTGCAAGTGGGATAAGTATGGAGTGACATGCATTTACTGCACATCGCTTCCATCCTCCATTTCATTCAATTTTGTAGTACATGACAGCCAGCCAAACCATACCATTAATTCCATACATCGAAACTTGCACACATTTCTTGCCAATTGCGCCACCCAATCCATACTAACCATTTCCAAAACCATACAATTACATATATCAAATGTGCCCAGTATAACTCAATACGAATCGTATAGCCACTAACATTGCGAGTTATGACTAACAATAATTTCTTTTAATTTCATTTGCACATAGTATAGCATAACATAGTATAGTATAGTTCCCTTCTCTTGGATTTTTTTTCACAAATATCTTTCCATTGATCTTGTTTCTTGTTGTTACTAACATGTGTCTTGTGCAGGTGTTGACAGGTAATGAATCATGGCGATAATAGAAAATGTAATAAACAGTAAATACAAGTCATTCATACATGGAATTTATAGCTTAGAGTAATAGAATCAATAGATAAAATGTATTATTCATCTGCCATTATGTCGCAAACAAAATTAATATCTCATCATCAATCATGTAGAACCTTGTAAGCAACGATAAAACAATAGAATAAAAGGTGTGAAAACACTATCTCTAATCCTCTAGTCTACAATGGGGTCCCACCTACTAGTATTATATATCGTTAGCATAGTTTAAATAATAGGCTTAAGCAATACATTGCGAGCAAAATCCTTGTTGGGTTTTTATCGTCAACAATAGTCTCACCCGATATGGTTTATGGGGGACCACAGGACGCATATGTTTGCAGTGATGGAAGGGATTGGGGGATGTCCCTTCTTACTCTTATTCCTACTTAACCATGCATTCTATTATAATATTTACTAGATCCATTCATTCATTCATTCATAATATTTATTCTTCATATTGAATATAGCACGCACTGTAAGTAAATTCATTTATTCATCTATCTAACCACTCAATCATAACTACAGAAAGAACAAAAAATTCAGACACATTGCACACAAGGTCTTACCGTGATTCACCCCCTGGGGATACATCCACAAAGATGTTCTACTTCTTTTCTTATTCATCAAAAAGGTGTTGCACACATTACATCATAGTAGAGAGTAGTGAGGTAGACCAAGATCACACCATGCTCCACATCTTGCGACCTAACCCTCAACTACTTTGACCTCATCTGAGCTCTACAAATCTCAAGACATACTTCAACTCACAAAGAATCCAAAATAGGTTTTCCAAAATAGTTCTCCCCAAAATATATCACAAGATACTTCTTCCAATTCTCTCCTAATATACCTTATACCCCTTATTTATATTACAAAATTGGGTTAAAACCCTTACAATAAATCCCAAAACCCTAACCCTAACATGGCTAGGTTTGTCCACATCTGCGTCAGATTTCTGCAAATCCTGTCGTGCACACTGCTTTTCCTCAAAATATGGTGTGCTCTCCTTATTGGTCCAATATTCCTCATTTGTTGTGTTGTTCTCCCAAACATTCATGCTCCAACAGGCCCCCAACACTAACATGTGGCTCGTCCCGAGCCACTCAGCCTTAGTTCACCTTCTGCAACGCTACCTCCAGTGCATGAAACTTATGTGCTAAGGTTTTCACTTTCTCCTTGGCCTGTGTGCTCTTTTCTACTAGTGTCTCCAAATATTGCATTGTCATGTGCTCTTTCAACACTTCTCTGCTTTCTACATGTACCTATTCTAAGCTGGCTTTCTCCACTTACAGTTATTCTATCATGCCTTCGACTTGTTGTTGAAATGTCTCCAACTGAGCCTACCTTGCTTGTTTCTCCTCCTGCACAATATTTTATTTGGCCTACAATTTTTCAGCTCCTACATGACCCTCGTTCTTAGGGATATGTCCATGGTTTTCTACTTCTATTTTTCCTTTTTCTATGTTTATGCAGGTTTTTTGGAACTAGGTTTTGTGTTATTGTTAGGGCTTTCCATGCTCTGACCCACTTACACATGTTCTTCGGTTAATATTTATTCTTTTATATTGGTGGGACTGACAGATTTGGTCTCTAATGTTGTAACATCCTCCAGATCCAAAAATTTATTCGGTTCTTCCATTCTTTCCTTCTTCCTTCCTCACTTTCTGGTTACGTGTACAAATTGGCTTGGAGTGCCAACCTTCAGGGGTACCATCTAACTAGTCTTACACATAATAAACTGACTTTTCCTCTTGTTCAATCACCCTTTGCTCGTTCTCTCAACTTCTTTGTAGTGCAAAAATTGATAAGTGTCTAACTTTCCCGTGCTTTTCCCTTTTTATAAACCCAATCATTAATATTTTGTCTTGTTTTTCACTTTTTTTGGTTATTTGCATGGCGTTTGATTTTCCTGTGCGCAGTATTTCAAATAATGTTGCACCAATTTTTTGTTTGTTGTGCACTGTCATTCTTGAATTATCTATCTCTCATTTATTCCTCCTAATTATTTCTTTTTTTGTCTTTTTCTTTATTTTTATGTTTTTATCTTCCTTTTTCTTCATTTAGCTCCTACTATTTACAATATGTACAAGTCTACTTGTTGTGTTGCAACTATTGAGAGTTACTAGGTCAATTGTCCCTATACAATTTCAATCGACTGCCATTCACCATTCCTTGATCTTATTTTCCTGCTAAGTCTTACATCTATACAACACATCCATATGTGACAAACTTTATCTGATATGGCCCTAGACAATGCATTTTGAGCTTCCCTGGGTGTTGCAAATACTTATTGTCATAGAGGAGAACTAGATCTCCTTCCTTAAACTTCTTCTTCTTGATATGTCTATCATGCCATGATTTATCCTTTGTTTTATGTACCTCTTGATGAAATCCTGTCATGATTATGTCCTCTTCTAATTCCATCATTTTAGCCAATATTTCTTGTGATGCACCACTTTTTGTCATATTTGTAATTGTTGCAATGTACAAACTCGTCATTAAATAATCTAAGGGATCTAGTGACTCATTTCCATACATCAATCTAAAGGGTGTTTTCCTGCTAATTTCTTGTAGGTAGTTATATAATCCCAAAGTACTTACGGTACCTACAAATATCAATCATCTCTATTTACATTATAGATATTTGTTAAGGAATTCTCCAAAATCTTGTTGAAGGCTTCCACTGTTCCATTAGCTTGAGGGTGGTGAGTACTCTTTTGGTGGTATATCTTAAATTCTTCAACCATTTCCTCAATTGTATTGTTGATGAAGTGAGTCCCCTGACACTCATCAATATTCTTGGACATCCAAACCTTGTCACTACATTCTCAAATAAAAATTGGACTGCAGTCTCTATGCTACAATCCTTTACTAGTGTTTCTTCAATCCATTTGGTCAAGTATTTCATGATTTTAATAATGTATCTGGCTCCTGATCTTCTTGCTGGTGGATTGATTGGACCTAGAAAATCTATTTTCCATTTATTGAACACTTGTAAATTAATATGTGGTATCAGTGGAATCTCATCCCTCCTAGACAACTTCCCAACTCTTTAAAAAACATCACTTCTGACAGTATTTATTTGAATCCTCATGAACTTTTGGCCACCATAATCCTGCATGCAATAACTTCTACATGGTATCTTTTCCTACGTAATGTACTCCTGCAATCCCTTCATGCGCCTCTTCCAAAATAATGGGTTTTTTCATGCTCCATCACACATCTCCTCAAGATGTTATATGCTCCAATTTTGTATAAATGACCTGCAAACAACTGATAATCTGCAGCTCTGACCACCAATTTTTTCTTCTACATAGTAGTAAATTATCTTGGTTCAAATCATGTACTCAAAAACTCAATAATGTCATCAAAATATTCATCTACAATTTCTACTGAAAACAATTGTGCATTTGGAAAGTTGTCTTCCAAGTTATTTCTCTCTTCTCCATTTGTTATATTGGACAAGTGATCTGGTCTTGCATTCAATATGCCAAGCTTCACCACAACTTCAAAGTCAAATTCCTGAAATAGTATTAGCCATATGCATATCCTTCCCCCCAACATTGGCTTATTAACTAAGTATCTCAAAGTTGAATGATCTGTAAACATATTAAAGTGATGTCCCAACAAGAAATGTATGTATTTCTGCAAAGCATACACCATAGCTAGACCTTCTCATTATGTAGTATTGTAGCTCTTCTCTGAATCTAATAAATTTCTTCTTGCAAATGAATTAGGGTGATCTATATTACCTTCTCCTGGATGGGTTAATACTTCTCTTGATGCAATTGTAGATGCATCTACATGCACATGAAATTATTTTTCCCAATCTGGAAATACCATAATTGGCACAGTAACCATCTTTTCCTTCAAAATATCCAGACTCTTAGGGAATTCATCATTCTACTGATACTTAGTATCCTTCTTCATCATCTTCTTCATTGGGACAGTGATCTATGCATATCCCCTTATGAAATTTTTGTAATACCTTGTATGTCCCAATGCACTTTTCAATTGGCGCACTAACTTTGGTAGTGGTAAGTTAACTATAACAACAATTTTAGCAGGATAAACTAGCATAACCTATTTACACACCACATGCCCTAACAAAATGCCAAAAGGTGTGTTGAAAATACACTTATTAATATTTAATGAGATCTGACACTATCTGCATATATCCAAAATTATCCTTAATACTTCAACATGACATTTCAACAAACTGAACATTGTCCAATCATCCAAGTAAACTTCCAAAAACTTATGAATAAAGTATTTAAAAGATGCTACTACTACTCTTGAGAAAATGGTTGGTGCAATCTTATTCCTATCTTGTGGTGCTATCATAATCTGATGATAACCTGAAAAATCCATCTGTAAAAGAATAAGCTTCTTGACCCCCTACATTCTCCAAAACTTCATCTGTAAATGGAGTGGGGAAAGGATCATGTAGTAAAACATCATTAAATTTCCTCAAATCTACATAAATCTCGATCCCTCCTTGCTTATTTTCTTTCACCACCATAGGATTGATCCATTCCAACTCTTCTACGGGTTCTATAACACCAACTTCTAGCATTTTGTCAATTTTTGTCTACACCTTCTCTTTGTATATTGGATTCAATCTGTACGACTTCTTTTTGACAGGTCTTGCTTCTGGCTTCAATGGGATCTTCATCTCTCCTAGATATCCTACTAACCCCTTCATCTCTGATAATGTTGTTGGGAATAATTCAATGTACTCTCCCAATAATTCTATGATCCTCTCTATTGTCTAATTATCCCAATAATCTCCAATATTGGCCATCTTTGGGTTTTCTGCAATTCCAATTTTGACCTTCTTGATCTTTAATGGCGCGACATAATATTCTAAATCTATATTGGTTCCTTATACTTCTATTTCACCTTCCACTTCTGGAATCTATATGTTGTGTGGATTATCTTCTGTTGGTTCTTCTGCTTTCACGACATGATAATAGTGTAGCAATTGTTTAACTATCTGTCTATCTTGATTATAAAATGTTGGAATTATTTCAAACTCTAGTTCTTCAAATATATTGTCTCTTACCAATTTTAGAATTGTATCAATCTCTCGGATGTCATGCTCAAAATAAAATGTAACTACAAAGTTATGTTGTAACTCTTTCTAGTTAGCAGTTTCTCTACGTTGTTCCTATTCTATGTACCAGTTCTTTAAAATGCCTTATAGTGTGTGAATAAAATAGTGTGGTCATTCCTCTAGTGGTACTAATATCCATTGAAATATGCACTTTTCTACATGCTCTTGGGTTTGTCCAAATCCCTCATATTTCTCATCATATATTTGTTTCTACTCTGCACCAAATCTTATGCGTAGTAACCTTTTGCACTAGAACCAATCATTGATATTTTCCTTATGTGTACCCCACCATATTGCAAGTGTATCTTTTAAAGAAATATCTAGTGTTGGTAATCTCTGATTTTCCATAACCTCTACCTCATATTTCATCAAAAATTCGTCTAAATCATTGAATCCATAAAAATTAGGAGGTTCTCTTATCTATGTACCAACCCATCTTAGCGTGTGCATCATTCTATTACATCTCCTAGTAGATAATTCATGTAATCATTGATGCCATTTTTCCAATCTCATGTCAGAGTCTAAAGCACAAGAACTAATAATCCTCCAACTGAGCATGCCATTTGCAATTGGGTTGATATAATCCTCTTCGCATGTGGTATTTATGTATAACTAATTCACATCTTTTGTTAGGATATTATCCGTAGGTTCCACACACTTGCCTCCTTATGAGGGATCCAATGGCACAATAAATCTATATTCCCCAAATTCAAATATCATATTTCTTGTCTTCAAGTTACTAATAGCATGGTTATCAAAGGCCCAATCCAGACCCAATAGTGTTGGATGTGGCTAAGTATTTTCCACTATGTCTATGACTTCAAAATCAACCATGGTGCGCACACCATCTAGATCTAATGGAATCCCCTTCAACCTTCCAATTGGAACCATTATGTGTTGATTTTCCAACTTCAATTGAATAGGTGAATACCCCAATTGTGGTTCTCCCATAGCTTCCCAAGTTTTCTTTGGTAGAACATTGACTTCAGATCCTAAGTCTAGGATAATATCCTCCATCTTGAAATCTCCTATGTTAGTATTCAATATGAATTCCCTACTAGTTCTTCTCTTCTTTCTAACTTGATTTACTCTGTTTACCCCTTCTTCCCTAGGATTACACTTTTCTAACAAAATTATGCGGCACTTGTAAGGAATTGCTATCATTCAATAATTGAAACAAGCTCCCAAAATTTTTCTTGAGTTACTTACTTGTTTTGATGACTGCTCTTGATTGGTTTGATCAAATAATGAAGGCATATCATAGATTGGTATCTCATCTACTAGCTCAGTTCCTGAAGTGGACACAATATTTTCCTTCAAGATCTCTTTTCTAGATTATTTGAATATCTCTTTCTCTTTGCGTGTATCAAACTTATGTTCAGGTGTTTTATTATTCCTAACCCACTGGTATTGGTCCTCATCCTTCTTGGATGCATCTTCTCTTCACTCCACCTCTAGTCAGTATGTTAATATTCTTTCCACCTTCTTCTCTTTTTTCCACCCCAATCCATTGTACGTTCTGATTATTTTGGTTCCTCTTGTCATTTATCTTTATCAAAAGTGTTGGACAGACCTTCGTTTCATGGTCTGTGGCATGAAAATACATACATGTTGAAGGAGGTTGTGGGCAATCTCTCACATAGTGCCCTGGTTTCTGACAATTATGGCAGACTATTGGTCCTCGACCTCCTCAAAAGTCTCTTCCTCCACAACCTCCTTTTATGTCTCCCTAATTATCTCCACGTGATGTGTTATATTGAGGTCCTTGATTATACTATGGCTATGGGTTATTGTACTGATGTGGCATTGCGCACTATTATGCAAGATTATATTGTTGTTTCCCTTGAAACTGTTGTGCATTATACTTTAGTTGTGTTGTAAATTGTTTCACGAGATTGTATTGTGGCTACTAATAAGTGTTATACTATGGTTTTTGTGCATATTATTGTGTTACATGTTCATCTTGCACCCTGTATGTATCTGCAATCCTTTCTTTCATCATATCCAAGGTTCTACAGTCCTTGTCTTCATGTCCAACTGACTTACAAAAGTTACAAATGTACGCTTCAGAATTATCTGATATTTCGGGAAATGATAGGGATCATGCCCACATGTTTTGGAAATCTCACACCATGGTCCTCCCGTAGCTAAAGGGTTTGGCATACCCACTCCAATATAATGTGAAAATAATGGACATTCATTCTTGTGATGACCTTTTGTCATGCACATTGTACACAATACATATTCTCTTTCTCCTTTCCTTTGTTCTGATTAAACTGGAATGTTAAGTTCTTTAGATCTTGCTTAATCTCTTCCACAATTGGATCTGTATTCTTGTATTGGTTTTCCTCTAGCTATAAGGCTTCCTACAGGGCCTCACCTTGACTTTGGAATTTTTTTTGTCTCAACAGATACTTCAAGTGTGGCAACAAAGAATTAACAAACAAATTCCTATGTTGTGTATCAGTAATAGTGTATTTTAACTTAACTTTTAGTCTATTGAATTTCTAGTCCACTTCCCACACCGATTCTCCTGGTTTCTGCTTGATCTCTATCATTTCATTCATAAACTGGTCTTTTGAGCTAGTATTCTAAAATTCATTGATTAATTGTCTCTTCACATTTGCTATAGTTGTAGGTGTTCCTGTTGGATTATTTGTTGAGATACCCATGTACCAATCTAATGCGTGGTCTCTAAAAGTGATCTCCAACTGTGCAACCTTTGTATCCTCGTCTATAATATTTTTTGATTCCCATATATTCTAACAAATGAACAAACGTTTTTTCAAGTCACTTGACCCGTCCTCTCAAAAATATGGTAACCTGATCGTTGGATCTTGTCCTGCCATTATAAAATTTGTTGAACTACTACCTTCGCATGACGTAGATACTTGATTGCTACTTGTTGAACTTGCACTTCTACTACTGGACCCACATCCTGGAAAATTTCTTTTACCACTAATCACTTGTTGGTTAACTGCTTTTTATTTTTCAGTTGTGTTAGTTGCACATGGGGTTGTGGGTTCCACACTAATTCAGATCTGGAATGGAGAGCCTTCTTCTACGTCGAACCCATGAACTCTGGTTCTCCTCTCATATGTGGCATGGAATATATCCTCAATATTCCCTATGGCATAGAGATCCTCTACCTCTTCCTCATCTATTTCCAAGTCCTCTAACTCCACTACAACCCTCTTCTTATTATTCATCCTATACTGGTAGGGTCATCCGTTGCATGTCACACCTGCATTCCTTATGATTTCCATGCTATGTTCATCATCCATCATGATGGGGTCCATTTCCTCCTTCTTTTGGTTACTCTCCAGATCCTTCTCCATTTCTCGTATCTTCATTAGTGATTCCCCCAACTCCCCCATGCGCACAGAGTGACCTAGTTGTTTGATTCCATGGTCGTTACACCTTTATCATGTAATAATATCTTGATCAATGTGTAGAGTGACCTGATGTACCTCCCTCTGGGTCCCCTCAAGAAATATTGCTCTGCAACAGTGTATGACTTCGATGTATCTACTGCAAACTGAGTGATAAACCTCACAGTAATTTTATCTAACCAAAAATCCATTACATGTGTGAATTTTTTATTAACTCTTTCCAACTGCACGATATTTTCAGGAGTCCTGTTAAGAACCTGAATAGATATACCAATATAATAACCAAAAATATTGAATACACAATAGATCCACAAAGAAAGATAGAAGAAACCACACTTTATTAGAAGAAAACCCTTGAGGTAGGGCAACACCATACAATGGATCCTATTATGGAAGGGATC
>JZKD02S1673086.1:713218-775172 GCA_000966675.3 Picea glauca
GTGGGCCTTATTTAATAATATAGTGGACCTAGTCCACCTTACATTGAATGACCTCCACTATTATCACTATGGGCCCTCTGCCCCCCCCCCCAACTACCTCTCTAGCTACCTTACAAGTCCACGCTATTGGCCTAATCTGATTAGTTTGATGGGTATATTTCAACCTTAACAAACACTACTGTAATAACTCTGGAAAGAAACAAAAATATGCTTCATGCAAATCAGTAAACACATACCTCTGCAGGTACTTGCATGGTGTATACCTGGAAACCTTATTATCTTTCTGTGCGAACTCCAACTGCTTTGTCTCCAACGATCTTTCAATATCTTGCTTCATAGGATTCCATGGCCTAAACATCCCTTTATACCACTGCATATTCTTCACCAAAACCCTTCCTTTCTCTCCTTATGAATTCTAGCTGGAAACATAACCATTTGTTGGAATTATGGATTGACCCGGGTTCTACCTTAGTTGAATTATCAACCCTTATGGTAAACCAAAAGGCTACACTACACACATAGTGCACAAAACATTCTCACCAAATATGGTTTATGGGGGACTACAGGACGCATATGTTTGCACCCATGGAAGGGATTGGGGGATGTTCCTTCTTACTCTTGTTCCTACTTAACCATGCATTTTATTATAATGTTTACCAAATCCATTCATTCATTCATTCATAACATATATTATGCATATTGAATCTAGTGTGCACTATAAGTAAATCCATTTATTCATCTATCTAACCATTCAATCATAACTGTAGAAAGAGTAAAACATTCAGACACATTGCACACAAGGTTTTACCATGGTTCACCCCCCTGGGGCTACATCCACAGATATCTTCTTCTTCTTTTCTTATTCATCAAAAAGGAATTGCACACATTACATCATAGTAGAGAGTAGTGAGGTGGACCATGATTGCACCAAGATCCACAACTTGCAACCTGACCCTCAACTACTCTGACCTCATTCAAGCTCTACATCTCTCAAGACATACTTCAACTCACAAAGACTCCAAAATAGGTTATCCAAAATAGTACTCCCCAAAATATATCACAAGATACTTCTTCCCAAAAATAGAACCATTTTTTGGACTTATGGGCTAACGAGGTTCTATCTTAGTTCTCCAACAAAACCCTTATCACCATTGGCCCTTCTGGTAAACTAGAAGGATACACTACGCACAGAGTGCACAACGTAGTCTCACTTGAGATGGTTTATGGGGAACTACAAGACACAGATATATGTAGTCATGGAAGGGATTGGGTAATGTTCCTTCTTAATCTTATTATTAATTAACCATGCATTCTATTATAATATTTACCAGATCCATTCATTCATTCATTCATAACATTTATTCTGCATATTGAATCTAGTGCACGTTGTAAGTAAATCCATTTATTCATCTATCTAACCATTCAATCATAAATTCAGAAAGAGTAAAACATTAGACACATTGCACACAAGGTTTAACTGTGGTTCACCCCCCTACGGATGCATCCACAAAGATCTTTTGTTTCTTTTCTTATTCATCAAAAAGGCATTGCATGCATTCATCATAGTAGAGAGTAGTGAGGCAGGTCAAGTTCGCACCAATCTCCACAACTTGTGACCTGACAATTAGCTACTCCGACCTCATCCGAGCTCTACATCTCTCAAGACAAACTTCAACTCACAAAGACTCCAAAATAGGTTCTCCAAAATAGTTCTCCCCAAAATATATCACAATTAGATACTTCTTCCCATTCTCTCCTAATATACCTTATACCCCTTATTTATATTACAAAAGCGGGTTAAAACCATTACAATACATCCCAAAACCCTAACCCTAACATTGCTAGGTTTGTCCATATTTCCACCAAATTTCCGCAAATCCTGTCACGTGTACTGCTTTTCCTCAAAATATGGTGCACTCTCCTTCAACAAAGTTATCAACTTAATGAGAACTGTGACCTCAAAACAAGAACTTTAGCCCTTAAAACCCATATTTTTGCATCAAAAACATGAAAATCAACCCCCAAATCAAAAGTGGTACTATTGGTGGCACCATTTTTTTAAACAAGGTCAAAGTCACAACATTTTTTAAACATGGCCTTTGAAACTAAGATAGTAGCTCAAAAAAACCTTAAAATCATCACCTAAATCAAAAAGTGATGCTACGTAAAACAAAATATTTTTTCCTAAACGTGAAAATCATAGCTATTTACGACCTAATTGAAATTGTGACATTGACAACAAATTCCTACGTAAATAAACAACCCAAAATTGGACCCCAAATGGTCACTTGAAAATTTATTTACAAACTTTTTTTTTTTAATTTACATTAAAAAATAAATGAATAGAAAGATCAAAATCTTTGCAAATATTTTTTTTTTTTAAATGACCAAAAAAACACATTTAAAAATTGTATATTAAAAATTCAATTTAAAAAAATAAAAATAAAAAATAAGGTGAAAAAGAAAAATAACTAAAAAGAAACAAACAAAGAATTAAAATTTTCTTCCAAAAACAATAATTTTTAAAACAAATTATATGTTTTTTTTACAAAAGAATCATTAAAAAGCCTCAAAAAGAAAAACTTGAAAAAGGAAAAAAAAAAAAAATCAATAAAAAAAATGTCAAATAAAAAATATTAAAAAATCTTAAACTAAAACTTTAAAATTAAAATAAAAGACAAAAAATTCAAAAATATATATTTTAAAAACAATATTTAAATGAAAAGAAAACAATTTTAATGATAGCAATCTTGGCCAAGGGTGAACATTATTGTTGTTTAATCGATGATCGGGATTTGTAAGTAGGGTTTTTGTGGCCGCAGACCTCACGCTTTGTTTTTTTTCCTGAAGCATGCACACAGAGTTGGATCCCGACCTCAGTTCTTGGAGATGCCCACCGATTTCCTCCACTAATGTTGCCAACATCTACATGGATTTGATTCCCTATTGCATCATTCACAGGGTTTTTTCTACAAGGTGTTAGATCTATGGCTTCCACAGGGTTTTTTCTACAAGGCGTTAGATCTATGGCAGATCAGGTGTTGGTGGATATGGTTTGTCTTTTGCTAGTGTGATTCTTTTGGTAACACATTAACTTGCCTCCGATCTCGATGAGGAAAATTGTTTTTATGGTAGTTGTGTTTGTTGTTGTGGTTCTTCTGGTGTTGTAGTGTCCACGCCTCAAATCTCTATTTGGCTTGTCTTGTCTTGCTCTAGGGTTTCTGGTAATCATGGAATTAGTTTTCTCTTTGGGTGGCCTCTCTTTTGACGGGTTTTCATGATGCTTATTTTGTTCTCCCTCTAACCTTTTAGGTTCGTTCGGGATCAGATGCATACCCTCTACTGTGTGGGTTTGGCTGCAATTTTTCTGGTGCCGAGTTTCAGATCCTTTGTAGCTGGGGATTGGAGGTTTGGATCCTCTCTTTTTAGACATATATGTAATTCGCTCTGATCTAGTTCATCCCACATATGGGTTTTCTTTGGGATTCATCACGCAACCCTCTCTAGGCAGGTTTTTGAGGGATATGATCGCATCAGATTGTAGTTCCTCTCTCTGGTTGTGTTGGTATGTTCAAGGTTTGATGTATGCCCAGATGATGTGGGAGCTTCATACTGCTTTGACCTAGTCCATCTAGTAACCAGTGTTGGTTTGTTCAAGGTTTGATGTATGTCCACTTGATGTGGGAGCTTCATACCGCTCTGACCTGGTCCAAATTGACTCCAGGGTCTTTTGTTTGGGCCTGCTCTTCCGACATGCTTCTCAATGGTGGAATTCTATGTGGTTTTCTGGACATATATTGTTTCTTTCAGGATTTTTCTTAGCTCCTTATTTTGTTCATTTATTTATGGCTTATCATCCAATCATTGTCATTTTCCGGATTTTATTTTCTGGTCTATGTTTCCCATGTTTGGGCCATTCTTAAAGCACCTGCAAAAACGTAATTTGGTTCTCTTTGAATGAATAGAATTACAGTTTTTTCTGTTGAAAAAAAATAAAACAATTTTAATAAAATCAATAACGAAAGAATAAAAGAAAATTTTAAAACCAATTTTAAAATAAACTTCTAAGCATATTTAAAAAAATAGAAAACCAAAATTAAAAATAAATAAATAAAAACAATTTTACAATTTAACAATACAAAACCTCTCAATTATAATTGAAAATAAAGTAAAAAAATAAAAAAACACAAATATAAACAAATTTAATAACATTTAAAACAAATAAAAATAAAAATACAATTTTGCAATTGAAATAACATAAAATTTTAATTAAAATTAAAACCAAAAAAAATGAAAACAATTACAAACCACTAGGAGCTAGGGTGATGCCCGACATCACCCCCCATGACACCCACAATGCCCAATCATCCCATGCATGCGTTGGTTGGGCGTCATGGGGGGTGATTCCAGACATCACTCCAGCCCCCAAGGGCTAAGCCTTAGACCCGTGGGACTCGAGCTTAGCCACTGGGGGTTGGGGTGATGCCCAATATCACCCCCCATGGCCTCCCATCACCGGTGCATTTTTTTTAATTTGTTTACTTTTTAATAAAATTTTACATATTTTTAAGTTTTTTAATAAAAAAATTAATTTGTTTTTGTAATTTTATGGTTTTTTTTTTTAATGTATATTTTTATTTTTATTGTTGTGTGTTTTAAACTTTTTTATGGTTTTTGGGTATTAATTTTGTTTTTTTATGTTTTGTTTTTTTGTTTTTGATTAGTTTTTTTTTTTGGGTTTTTTGGGTTTTTTTTTTCTTTTTTGTTTTTTAAGGTTTTATTGAATTTTTTTTATTATCTAAATTTGCTTTTTTAATTTCAATTCTTTTATTTCTCTTAGTTTTTTTTAGTATTTAATTTATCAAAAAAAAATTGAATAATATTTTTTTGCTAAATATTAAAAAATAGTGTTATTTAACTACAATGTTTTTCTATGTATTGAAGTAAAGGTAAACAATGTGTTAAAAATGGTGTTTTCCACTATATTTTAAAAGTATGGAACAATAAATTAATTAAGGAGACACAATTATATGAAAAATTGTAACTTCAAAAATGTAAATGGTAAAAGATATTTTTAAGATTGAAAGAAGCATGGAAAAATGACTAAAAACACCATTGAATTAAAAAAAAAAAATAGAAAATTTTGAAAATTGATGAAAAATAAGCATTTTAAAAAAATGTGGAAACATTGTGGATCGAAAAATTTAAAATATCAAAAAACCACCTAAAAGGGGAGAAGGGGTGCTACTGGTAGCACCATTTTTAAAAACATGGTAAAAGACTGGACCCCCCCAAAAAATGAGAACTATGTAGAGTTCTTGTTAAGTTGGTAACTGTGTTTTTCTTGGTACAATCTGCCTCATTTCCTATGTTGTTCTCCCAAAACTTCCTTCTCCAACAGCTTGCTCCGATGTGACGTTCCATTCTAATGGGACCAACATTCCCAACTTGCGCTCGACTCTCTCAAAGAATCACTTAGCAAAGAACCCTTAATTAGTCCCCTAGACTATGATAAGGATTATATCATGTACTTGTCTGCCTCTGAAGTTTCATTTTCTGGAGTTCTTTTCCAAGCAAACAATGACCAACATGAACACGTCATCTACTATATTAGAAAAAATAACTCATAGCCCCCGCTCAAATAAAATCATGAGGAAAATATTTCCCTTGTTGCATTCCTCACAGTTTGGAAGTTGTGGCATTACATCCTACTTCACACTACCACAGTAGTAGTTGATTCCAACCCTATGCATTATCTTCTCAATCACCACCAGATCAATGACAAATTCACCCACTGGATCGTCATCCTCCATGAATATGATCTAGAGTTCACTACTCCCAAAAGAAAAAAATCCCTTGTCTTAGCAGAACTCATGGTCTACTTACCATCCAACTCATCTGACCCCTGGATGAAGATTTATTCCTCATTTCATCCAACGAACCATGGTACAAAAATATCCTTTTATATCTTCGAATGAAAAAATTCGGCCCTCACCTCTCCCAAGATGACCGTCGTTGAATCTGTCACCAAGCTTCACACTATATCCTCATAGGAGAAGTGATATACTAGAGGTGTGTTGACACCATTCTCCGAAACTGTATCACCATTGAGGAAACAGATAAAGTGCTCAATGATTGTCACAGTGGAGCATGTGGAGGTCAACTTTCTGGCATGTCCATTGTATACAAAATAGTTTGCACTGGGTACTTTTGGCCCACCCTATTCCATGACTGCATCCATTCAATCAAACGCTATGACAGGTGTCAGTTATACACACTCAAATCCCAAGCACCACCTACCCTTCTCCATCCAGTCATCACTGTCAACCCCTTCTGTAAGTGGGGCATTGATTTCATGAGTTACAACCCCCCATCCAACAATAGGCACATGTATATTGTGGTTGTTGTTGACTACTTTACCAAATGGGAAGAATACATGCCCACTTTCAACAATACAACCGACACGACTACTCATTTTTTCTTCAATCATATCATTTCCTGCTTCGAGGTTCCCCTCTAGCTAGTGTTTGACCATAGAAAACATTTTGAGAATGAATTTTTTGTTGAACTCTCCCACAAACTAGACTTTATTCATGAGTTTGCATCCCCCTACTACCCACAATCCAATGGGACATTCAAAGCAGTCAATAAATTCCTCAAAAAAATGCTGAAGTGAACAATAGATAAACACAAGACCAACTGACGACAGATGCTTTTCTCGGCCTTATGGGAATATCACACAACAATCAAAACTGCCACCGGTTTCACACCTTTCCATGTCATTCATAGGGTGGAATCTGTCCTCCCCATAGAATGTGGAATACCTGCTCTATGAACTGTAATCGAACTCCTCATAGATACAACTCCCATTGAGCAACGATTGCTCATTCTTGAATCTCTCAACGAGAACCGAAGATCCTCTCTACAAAACAATGAAGTAGCCAAGAAATAGTCCAATGTCATCTTCGATCGTCAAGTTAACCTTCGGTCCTTCACCGAAGGAGACCTTCTATTGTCTTATGATATCTTACATGACACTCTCGACCATGGAAAATTTGAATCTCTTTGGCGTATCATTTTTCATGCCTCACTAAAGGTGCCTACATTATGGCTCATCCTGAAGGAGCCACACTCAAGGAACCTGTCAACATGTTATACCTAAAGAAGTTCTACCCTTAAGCATCGCCACTCTGCCTTAGGTTCTTCTTGCATTTTCCTAGTTTTTTAGTCTTTGTTAACCACCTCGCCCTACCACACCATGGGCCTAATCCTTTGTCCTTGTTTTTGAAATATGAATCCTTTGTTCACTTACCACATCGGGTATGTTGATGGTGCCAATCGTTGGACTTGGAATCTCGCTTCGGTAGCTTGGGCCATTTACACCCTAGATCATGTACTAATTCACTCCAACGATATATGTCTAGGACCTGCCACTAACAACCAAGCTGAATATGCCACTGTCATTGGCATCCTCTCAGAGGCTAGGCACCTCTCTATCTTTCACTTAAGTGTCCTCTTAGATTCCTAGTTTGTCATCCTATAGATGAACAATGTGTATCGCGTTCGTGATCCATGCTTATGTCGCAAGTACCTGCAAGTAAGACTTCTATCACATAATTTTGAGTCAATCACATTTACTCATATCCCTAGGAGCCTAAACCAATTTGCAAATCATATGGCTAATCAATTCCTAGATTGACATTTATCACATTAGCATACATTTCAACATTATTCACCATCCATAAAAACAAGGAAATAATCATAAACATCACATATATTTAACAAAAACATCATAATCATACTCATCAAATGGTCTACTCATATATATAGATCAATGATTACAAACATGTTTCTAATACAAAAATATAAAATTCATTAGCTCCATGACTAGGTTTCCTATACCAAAACCCCTCATTACATACAAAATGGGAGTTCATCAACTCCTATACATCATCCAAAATGGGGCCATGCCCATACAAACTACAATGGTCACCTATGGTGACTCTCACTAAGGTCCCTCTCCACCCATTAGGGGGTCTCCCTCCTAAGGCAGGTCTCTAGCTAGAATCTGACCCATCATGTAAGCCCCTACTATTGCCACCTGCCAAACCAAAGACCGCCACTGCAAATCCCCTCCGATACATTGCTATCCTCTTGTCTCTAACCCGTGTCTAGGGATCCTCAGGAACTCCATCCAATACGATCTCCAAATGACTCTGTGAATCCTCAAACTCACTAACCACCACTACCACATCCTCCACTGCATGAGCATGAATAGGTCCCTCCCTCACAGCATGTGATGTCCCTACCCATGGATCATCGTATTGATGATGCCTCCTCGCCCTCTCCTCTATTACATACTCATCCTCTACCACATGTGCAAGATCGTCCTCCCAACCGTTGGGTCCAACATCTATATAAACAAACCACAAAGTTGTATTAGTACTCTAAACATACATGCATACAAATCAAAGAATAATGAAACATACAAAAATACAACAAACTCAGCTTGCTCATCCTAGAGCTCACCCCATGGTAGATGCATGTCCAAGTGGTGTCAGAAGTCGATGTCATGATATGAAAATTCTAAAACCATCTATGGGGTATACCACTAGACCCCTTCAAAAAGAGGCGTAAAATAATGTCCCACCTTGCAACCACCCTAGCAAGGCAACAATTGCCCTGATCTCATCAGTCTACGATCTCGCATAGAGGGAGGGTCCAAAATCTCCTACGGGTGTAACAAGACCACCCTCTCAAAAATGAAGGCAGACAATACAGACCCAAAGGAAAACTCCCCACCTCTCACAGTGACACTCCTATCCAGCTGCGCTACCATACATTCCTGCATCACATGTGCCCAGGCATACATACAACCCTCCACGGATTTCTCTACAATCTCCATCAGCGCCCCCAAGATACGTTGGTTCCCCAGAGACCCAAAAATATGTATGATCATTGTGCATAACACCTATGTCTCCAATGAGTCAATCATGGCTATACTAATTGATCTGCCAGTAATCACTATCATCCCTAAGCAGTGTCGCTCAACCATCTCTCCTACTGTCACCCCCAGTGGAATCCTAGGCTGCGACAACAACTCAGTCCCTCAAAAAGGGAGCCCAGTAATGAAATAAACATAAATATATATTGTAAGGAGGAGGTCACACCCTCTCACCTCAAACAGTTGTCATTCGTGCTGCCACATATGAATGATAAAGTCCAGTAGTGCATCATGCGACCACATCAACGAGCAGTCAGAAAACTGCAACAAACCCGTTCGAACCAAATAACATTGAATATGTGCATCATCACCCACCATCCTCCATAGTGACTCCCAGTCCCTCTCTCTCCACTGGACCGACATATTGACGCTCTTCTCTCTCATCTGCACCCATTCCAACAAAAACTGTTTAGTTTTTTCCATCAAGAAAACTCATCACACTTAAAAATATCAATATTTTCCCATACGCATATGTACCCTTAACAGTCGTGCACTTCTATGCGACTATACCCCTTACAGTCACGCACATACTACATCACTATTCATCTAACAGACGTGCAGTTAAACCACAACTTTCCATCTAATATCTGCGTAGATGTGTGTGGCCTAACCTCTCACAGTCACACACATATATGCAATTATCAAAGGTTAGTCTGCGCACATCTACCACCTTGACGGAACAACTAAAAACCTAATATCCAAACACATGTGAATAATAAATATTGACACATTCATTCACCTCTTGCATGATTGTATCCATAAAACTTTCTCTCATGTGTCTGGGAACCAGGAATTCTCCCTCACGTATTTCTATACCCAGTCATCAAATTGGTCATACGACCTCCAACCTCACCCAAAAAACACCTAACCTATGCAGGAGGTTTTGATGGCTTACCTCACTCTCCCACACATTGAATCCAAGTCCATAGTCTCTCGTACCACTCAAAACCATTTAACAGAGAAACTGGTAGACCTCCACATAGAAAAGTACAAATGAAGTGGCATTCTGGGCCCCACACCTATTTATATTCCCCCTTTGCAAAAATTCCTCACCTTCATTCTGGAGCACACAAGCTCCATTTTATGCATCATTCACACCACTAGGATCTTGACTTAGTCATATTCACAATGGTACCATCAGTCGGTCATTTCATTCTCGAGCCCTGGGGGGCCCTCTTTGTGCCCCGAGCATAGGTACGCATCATACTTACACATTTTAATTCTCAAATAACTATCATATGTGCTTCATTTTCAGATATATTTCATGATTTGTATTTAGTTTTGTATGTGCAGGTACTCTTTAGTGACCTCCTTCACACCTTCATTCTTGGCCACCCTATGGCCCCTTCAGGTATATGTTCAAAATTGTCATGCACTCATGCCCCCTGCAAACAACTACATATCCCAATTATACCCCTTGAAATTTATCTTTAGGATCCCCACACCTAGATATGTGGTACCATCACCTCCATTACATTCAGGTACTATCAAATGGTATCATTCTCACCTACATGAGTTGTCCCACATATATTTACCCCTTGGAATATCGACACTCATGATGTTTTATCCATTAGGCTCGGGAGTCCTGGTAGTGTTACACCCCAGAGTAAGAACTTCATACTTCTTCCTCATCATCATTTGTTGGCACAAGGGCAGTCCCAGGGTTCAATTATTCAACAACGCACCAACAAAACCCTAACTACCGGCCCTTTTGACAACACCTGCAAAGCAGATGAAGTCTCGCTCGAGGTAGAGGTAGGAGTGGTTGCAGGACTCAAGTGTATACAACCTAGCTGGGACACAGATCTGTGATTACAACACTTAATAGAGCACTTAGTAGTCAATATTCATCAGTATTTAATTCTTATTCACATCATAGGTCGAAACCCTAGTTACAGAGCAACACAGTATTCAACAAGATCTAATACATCTAATCACTTAGCATATATAAATAGATCAGATCTAGAATTCATTCACATTACTAAGAACTAAGCTATTATATTAGATGCATCTAGCATATATCACTGCACTAAGAATAACTCACATCAATAACATAACAACCCTAATGCACAAAGAAACCACAACACATGATATACGTGGTTCACCCCAGTGTGGGGCTACATCCACCAAGTCTTCTCTTCTTTATTGTCTTCTTTCAATATTCTACAAACACAGAGACACAAGAAACCACTCCGCATAGGACAGGAGATATGCACACACCTCGCTAGAGCCTCCTTCCTTGACCTAGTTTCAAGCACAAATCCTTCCTATAATATGCACATAGGCTTCTTACAATCACTTGCACTTAGCTCTGCAAGTTCTTAACACACAATATGCATGAAGCATCCACAACTGTTCACACTTAGCTCACCAACCACATTACACACCTAGGTCTCTCTTACTTACATCTCCTAGCTTTCTATTTATACATTACAAAAGGTCCTAAACATGGGTAAACCCATGGGCCAACATCCCATACCCATTACATAAACCCTAAACCCAAAAATTCCCTAAGAAGGGGTTGAGATCCCACAATCTCCACTTCTCCTTGTGCTCCACTTTTGACCAGACTGTTGAAGTCCCAAAATTGGTCAAACATGACCATGGCTCTCCAAAACTTGGTCAAGGGACAACAGGCCCCCAACACTCACATTTGACTCATCCCAAGTCACTCTGATCGAGGTAACTCTGCCTCAAATGCCTTGAGCTTGGCTCGAGCTGCTTTGACCTATTTCTTCGCCAGAGCCTCCTGATCGGTGAACTCTTGAATAATCTTCTCTATCACAGGTCCTTCCGAGCGTTGTTCCACTGTGGTGACCACTTGTTCCAATTTTGCACCTCATCCTTCAATCTCCTAAAAAAGTACGCAAGTTGCATCTTGCACTAGCTGGACTCGCTGGGTCACTTCCATGACCTTTCTTTGGATGTCATGGACTTTTTGTTGAACCATGCGTTGTTCCTGGGATAGTTTCATCCTCTCGACCATTGGTAGTGGCTTCAACTATGCTTGCACCATTGTTGCTTGTTGCTTGGCCTCCTGAAGCTGTGACTCTAATGTCCTTAGTTCTGGGTCCTCAACAAGGCGCTCGTAAGTCTAAGCATTTCAAATGCTAAGTTGTTTACATTTGAAGGCCAATGGCTTGATTGTCTAGACTACACTCTGAGCAGTTTCTTCTCTCTGGTCTCGCACTTCCTGTGGAGTGCTTGGCACTTCTTATAACTCCAGTTCTACTATCCTCTATTGGAGTTGCTGAATGGATTCGACAAGCTTCCCTACTTGGCTTTCGATTGGGTCTTCTTCCATTTTTTCTAATGCCGTCACAGAGTGAAGTGCTCTAGTGATTGCCTCCTTAACTCCAATCTGCTCTGTGAGCATTTGTTCCTTCTCCTTCTGGATCTATTCTCTATCCTCTGCAAACTTGGCTTGGATGTCATCTTTTTCCTGTTGCGCAACCTGACGTTGTTTTATGACTTATTCTTTTGCTTTCTTTAAGGCCTTGGTGGCCTATTATTTTTCTTCTTGAACACGATGAAGGAGAGCTTCAGTCGCATCTACTATTTGGTATAGCCAGGTAGGTTCATCTCCCAAATATGTTCCTTCTAATGAAAGGGGCACAATAGACACTACGCGGCTACAGTGGAGGGCTTGTTGTACCCCTTTCAACTCTTCTTCAATTATTTCATACATGGTCTCTTGTTTGGCTTCATTGCATTGTAAGATATCTTTTGAGGAATCTGAGACAGGGGCGATGATGAAATCTATGCCATCCATCATTAGCACAGTCTGCATCTGTGGTTCAATAGATTTGGACTTCTTCCGCGATGTAGGTTTCGTGGGGTAAAAATTTATTTAATTGGAGGTATATGATTCATCAATAGGGTCCCTAGGCGGTGTTACTTCACCTTGTTTATGCTTGTCTTCTTCTCCTTTGTCCTCTTCTCCTTTGTCCTCTTCTTTGTCTACTTCATAATCACCTCCCCCTTTAGGTGAGTCTGAAGCAGTCTCTTCTAATGTGATGTCCAAGTCATGTACCTCTTCCTTTTTCTTCCTTCTGCTAATGTTGGGTGTATCATACTCTTCACGAGTAACCACCATACTTCCGAAGAGGTCGGGGTCAGATAGTTCTTCCTGGTCAACTGGTATAAGGACCTATGTAGGCCATTCCTTAGTGATTTCTTCCATGTCCTCCTATGTGATTTTACAGTAACTCTACAACGCTTCTTTGTGTTTGTCTCTACACACAGTAATATAAATAAAATGTCTATCTATGTGGAACTTCACAAATGGTATGAACCTGTGCAGGGTGTTCGGCATCATCCAAGGGAAAGACTCAATAGCCCTCTTAAACTACAGGTAGTAGGTGGTGAACACATCATTTGACTTTCATTGTTTCACCATGTCACTCGAATACCACACCGTGGTGAACTTTGTAGCTAAGCATTTCGATGGCTCAATCTCAGGGAAAGTAGGACCTTCCAGCATTTCCCAAGCAATGAAAGTGATGAGGATTAGCAACTAACTGAAGTGGAACTCATATCCCTAACCCTGAGCTTCACAATGATATTTCTCTAACTGGTTGACAACGTAGATCACCTAGTTCATTTGTAGCCCTTCAACACATTTTCCCACGAGGTCAACAATGAACCCTGTGATCTGCGTGGGTCTGTTCTTCCTTACTAGATTACTAGCAATCAACTAGAAAGTTAGGCACACTACGCCATTCTGAATGGAGGCTACCTTGTAGACTCACTTCCCCTTTTCCATGTTGCCATAGGTATCTTTAATTTTCTGCACCGGGGCACGATCTGCAACCTTCCCTGGATAAAATTCTTGTGGGTCTGGTCCTTGCATGCTTAATCCAGTGATCCGATGGATCAACACCAGATCTATAGTGATGCGTATGTCCAGCCACAGATAACCAGCATGGAAGCAAGACAACAGGATTTTAACACACGTGTTATCCTCCTGATGCCTTCCAAAGTGTGGTATCTTCATCAGGTTCAGGATAGTGGACCTTCTGATGTCCATATTCCATGGTTGGGGGATGATCTTTGACTTATTCCCCTTGGTCCTGGTTAAGTACTTGTGTAGGGTGAGCATTCCATGGTTCTTGCAATCTCCCAAGTTGAAGTCATTGATCTTCAACGTCATGAGTTTTCCTAACTGCAATCCAACTGCTCGTATCCGCTTCGGGAGGTATGTATTGATCAAGGGGTATTTGAAGTCCCTCGGGACACTATCACGACTTGCCGCACCAGCCAAAGGTGGGATATAATTGGGTAGGATAGAAGGGATGAGATTCTCATTCGCCAAGTCATCATGATGCTTGGTTCGTTTCTTTGTCACATCTCGGGATGGTCCAGATCCATGAGTAGTCAACGAGGATACTTTCACTCCTCTCATCGATGAAGCTTGGACTCCTGTAGACATGACCTTCTCATTCATGAGGTCTATGAGGATCTCTTTGACAGTTTTTTCTACTTCGCTGAAGTCACCCAACATGCACGCTCAAAATCAGGTATCTCAGGTCGGTGATCAAATAGTCAATGTAACAGAATGGGTAGCAAGGTCTCAAATAGGTACAATGTGAAAGCAACTAGTTCATTGTGGTCTTGGATAATCACAATTGGAAAAATTGTTCTCGGTGCAACGCTCGATGGGATAAATAGACAATGTCATAACTGACTCCTCCAACGGGCACAAATGCCTTAATCAATGCAATTCCATCCATTATGGCACGGTCCTAGTGGTCTAATGGTGATCTTTCTGGCCATAACTGCGGTTTGAGACATTCTGGAGTGTCAGGCTAACGTTCGGGACACCTCCAACGGTCATATTGCTTCATTGTGGTGAAGTAAAAATATTCGTTGTTTTGATATCCCGATGAAGTTCCATTTCTGCAAACCTTCCTTCTGTGAAATCCTCCCTGGAACTTCATATATATATTCTAACTTTGATTTCTTCTTGCTGAGCTTTCTAGCTTTCTTTCCTGTAATCTGAGTAACTGGTTTCCTCTTTTCATTATTGTTTTTATCTCCTCTTGGCATAGTAACTTCGCATTATTGTGGGTCGTTCAAGGGTTCTGAGAGTAATACGTCTTCTCTTTCTGGGGTAGGTGCTCTTCTCTCTTGTACATACAGGTGTTTCAAGTCTTCCTGTGTTCTTTCAACTTTGACGTCTAGATCTATGGTCCTTAGTAGCTTTGACTGGTCCTCTTGTTCTTCCAGTAAGTGTGTTATTCTCCTAGCCATGAAATCTCTTAGTTCTTGCTTTTTCTGTTCTAGATCCTCCTCTTATTGTTTCCTTTGTATATGATCTTTTTCAATACATGTTTTTCCTAGAAAAATAGCAAATAGGGCATTTTTCTCAACAAACTTAACGATCTCAAATTCTTCTTATGTTGAAGTTTCCATGAGCACTCATAGATTTCTGGGTAAGTCTTCCACATAGGGTTATCATCTTTTGTCTAAATAATCATATTCCTCCCAATGAAGGAACCATAGCAGGTTTTCCCAAAATTTCTCAAGTTCTTTCTGTCATGATATTCACTTGTGTTTCCTTATCTAGAACACAGTCTATGTCGAAGTCTCCTATTCTTGTTTCTATGCGCTCCTTCTCTTTTAAGATCTATGATAAGTTGATATCTTTGTGATCATTCAGGTTTTCTTTTATCTATAATAATACAATCTCTGATTCTTTCTGGGGTTCTGTTATATCCTTAGTTTCTTGGCCCATCTCATGGTTTTCTTGTCTCATATTCATTTTTTCAAATTTAGAATCATTCTAGGGAAATCCAAAAATTCATGGTTCATAGTTTTACAACAAAGACAAATAGGACCTCTACCAGGGCATTCCTTAGCAATATGTCCCGGTCTTCTGCAACTATAGAAAATATTTAATCCTCTCTTTCTTTTAGATGATGCGCAACCTTTCCTGTACTGCACAAGAGGATCATAGTAACTAACCTGCAAAAAATTCTTTCTAGGATCCTGTATCCATTTGTTAGTCCAAACATTCTTTCTATGCATAGGAATAACATATCTTTCACTATTCTTATCAAACCTACTCATATCCAATCTTCTTTCTTTTAGTTGTGCCCTAGTTTTTAGACTAGGACAAAATCTATTAGACATACCTAGATCCATTCTTTTGAAACAAAAATTTTCATTTATCTTACCTTTATCAGAGCACATAAATCTTTAAGATCTTACCTCTTTTCTTCAGGTCTGATTCCTTTCTTAGCACAAATCTTCGTAGTCAAGTAGAATACTGCGCACTAAAGCAGCAGATCTACGCATAGAGCTTTCTTTTCTTTAGTTCACAACAATCACAGTTTCAAGTACCGACAATGGAACCATTTTTTGGCACAAGGGCAGACCCAGGGTTCAATGCTTCAACAACGCACCAACAAAACCCTAACTACCGACCCTTTCAGCAACACCTTTGAAGCAGATGAAGTCTCACCTGAGGTAGAGGCAGGGGTGGTTGCAAGACTCAAGTATCTACAACCTAGCTGGGACACATATCTGTGATTACAACACTTAACAGAGCACTTAGCAGTTAATATTCATCAGTATTTAACTCTTATTCACATCGCAGGTCGAAACCCTAGTTAAAGAGCAGCACAATATTCAACAAGATCTAATACATCTCAGAACTTAGCATATAGAAATAGATCAGATCTAGCATTCATTCACATTACTAAGCACTAATCTATTATATCAGATGCATATAGAATATATCACTACACTAACCATAACTCACATCAATAACATAACAACCATAATGCACAAAGAAACCACAACACATGATATACGTGGTTCACCCCAGTGTGGGTCTACGCCCACTGACTCTTTTCTTATTTATTGTCTTCTTTCAATCTTCTACAAGCATAGAGCCTCAAGAACCCACTCCGCATAGGACAGGAGATCTATGTGCACCTCACCAGATCCTCTTTCCCTGAGCTAGGTTCAAGCACAAAGACTTCCTACAATCTGCACACAGGCTTCTTACAATCACTTGCACTTAGATCTGCAAGTTCTTGACACACAGTATGCACAAAGCATCCACAACTATTCGCACTTAGCTTACTAGCCACATTACACACCTAGGTCTCTCTTACTTACATCGCCTAGATTCTTATTCATACATTACAAAAGGGCCTAAACATGGGTAAACCCATGGGCTGACATCCCATACCTGTTACATAAACCCTAAACCCAAAAATGCCCTAAGAAGGGGTCGAGATCCCACAATATCCGCTTTGCCTTGCGCTCTGCCTTCGACAAGACTGTCGAAGTCCCAAAATTGGTCAAGAGCCAACATCATGCCAAACACCCCATTATGGAATCCCACCTCATGTTTTTTATCACATTAAATGCACCACCACATTATCATGAACCCATCACCCCTTACACAATCAATTTCCCATCTGCAATCATTCCCTCCATTCACCTACCCAGTACCAAAATTAACTAATGGGGGTGCCACTCTCCATCTTCATCTACTTGAGCCTCCACAAGGACAATCCATATTCCACTAGGGCACCCATTTCTATACATGTACAATCACCAACATGATTCATTATTTATTTTTGTATAAATTGTTTCCCATACATACAATATATTTTTGTCGTCGAAGCCAACAACATTTTCCTTGGCACATAGCAAACCATGTCACCATTGGTTGGGACACCTTACTCTCATCACCATCTTTGCAATATATTTGTACCATGACAAACCTCTTAATAACCACAAACATACATGTCCCATACCTCCATATTTTTACCTACCTTACATCTCCTTGTAGTCTCACCCATTCAATACAGTTTACCCCATATCTAGTCGTCACCCTGACACTAGATCATGTTTTTTCAGTTGCTTCCATCCTTCAACAACCCCAACCAAGGGAATCTCTTAAGATTCCATATATCTGAGACATCATTCATGATCCAGAAGGATCTTGGTGGCCACCCACCTTGTCTACCTAGCTCAAAATAGATTTTTGGAAACTTACCATTTGTAGCAGTTTTTTCGATTCTTGAACTTATAGGGCCATTTTGAGGGTCTAAACGATGATTTTTCATGATCAGGAACATAAATTTTAACCAAATTTTATCAAAGATCCCCCAAAACTAATCTCCTCATCAATACCTTTCCAACGAGCTATCATGTTCCATAAACAGAGATCGTATGCAAAAGTTATGACTCCGAGAAGTTGATGTACTAACTTACCCCAACGGGGCCCACATGACTTTTGGCGCTTCAACTCCTAGGGTTAGGTTTTTTGATGTCTAGGGTTTTGGAATTCATGTTTATTTTGAAAATTCCTTCAGAGCCTCATTATAATCATCTTCTTGCGAATGATCATAGTTGTCACATGTCTTCTTAGAGATAAGCTGCCACCATTTTAGCAAGCTTGTTTTCAGTTTGCATTTTACAGTTTTCAGCATATTTCTTATTTAATAGAAGTCAAATTTTACTGTATATTTGTTATTTTTCATTGTGTCTTTGTGTTAATATTATAAATCTGTGGTTTCATTTCATTCCTCTCATAAATCAGGATCAGTGGTATCAGAGCGGTCTGCTCCTTGTCATTTTTTGTAATGCATGTCCCCAATGCAGTTAGGGTATAGAGAGTTGGGTCTCGAGCTTGTTTCTATTGAGGAAAATTGCTCTCACATGCCCAAGAAACCATCCATGGTGGGAGAAAATAAAGATGACAGGACAGGATATCCTTTAAAAATGTTGCTCGAGGAAGCCCTTGAGCGACAGAGGAATGAAATGATGGACAAATTTGCACAAATCCTTCGATGGTTGTCGACAAACAACGCATCAACCTCAAGAGGAGGCACCGCCCCCTTCAAGGTATAGATCAATTTTTATATTCCTATATTTGAAGGTCAAATAGACGTGGATATTATAGATAAATGGTTAAACCTTCTAGAAGGGTATGTTTTTGTCCACGACTTTTTCGATAGAAAAAAGATTACATTTGCTCTCCTCAAGGTTGTCCCCCATGTCAAATATTAGTGGGAGACTTTCTCTGAGAAGAAGGAAATAGAGGGATCCACATTATTTTCATTTGCACCCACTTGGGGTTCCTTCAAGGATGCTATTAAGGAACAATACTACCGTGTTGGAAGTTATGACAACTTGTATACAAGATGGACCACATTGCAGCAAGAAAGAGACCAAACAGTGCCAGATTTCACTAATGTCTTCCATACCTTGCGCACCAAGTTGGGTATCAGGAATTTTGAGAGACATCTAGTGCTCAAGTAAAACAACAGTCTTCATATATACATCTAGATAGGAATGGAGTTTTTATACATCTCATCCTTGGGTACAACCTATCGTTATGTCGTCAAAATTGAGCAGAATCTTAAACAAAAGATAGGACAGTTTGGGTCTGGGAACCCCTAACAGAAGAAGCAGGGAAAGGGCAGACCCAACCCACAGAAAAAAGAACAAAGAAAATATGGGAAATCTTAGGACAACCAGTCCAAGCCACAAGCAAAGAAGGACAATGGGAAGCCGAAGAAAGATACCGGAAAGTGGTGTGACTTCCATAAGATCCCCTGGCATAACACTGTTGATTGTCGCTCAAAGCAGTCATTGGTGGCTGAGGTAAAAATATCTAAATCAGATGCAGGTTTTGACTCTGAGTCAGAACCAAAAAAGGGGAGATGGATCATTGACGTGGAACCCAGTTCCACCATTTCTACCACCAATATCCAAACCAGTGAACCTGATGAGCAAGAGGAAGGTGAGCACCTCTTTCATTCATAGATGTGGATAAAAGAAACTCTATTGCACTTCATCATTGATAGCAGTAGCTAGAAGAACCTCATCTTAGCAGAGGTTATCCTTGTCGACAATGCCACACCCGCACCCCTACACCATCGGATGGCTCCTTCAAGGAACGATCTCCGCGTCAGCCAACAGTGTCTCCTATCATACAACATCAAGCCATTCAAAGATGAGGTACTGTGAGATGTTTATCCCCTTGAAGTTTGTGATATTCTTTCGGGCCAACCTTATTTATGGAAAATTCATGTTTTGTATGAGTCTATGCCTGCCAATGTTATTATTACTTTGAACAGGAAATTGTACAGGATACCCGAGGGAATCCCACCTAGTGTTATTTCCTTGATCTCTGCTAAACAATTGAGGAAGGTCATTTCTTAGACCCAAAAGTTTGTATTATTTGTGATTCATTCCCAGAGTGAGCAAAAGATTGTAGCCACATCCATGGCCTCCATGGACGGCCTCTCCATGCAACAGAAGCAAGTGGATAATGTCATGGAAGAATATAAATACATATTTTCATCACCTATTGGGGTACCTTTGCATTGTCAAGTTAAGCATCCTATCGATCTGACCCCCAACACACCGCTACCCAATCAGCCATTGTATTTCCTCTTTCTATTAGAAAATGAGGAGATCAAGTGTCATATCCAAGAACTTCTCCACAAGGGGCACATACAACCTATATCATCACCCTGTCGAAGCCCAATTGTGTTGATGCAAAAGAAATACGAGACTTTGTGACTCTGCATTGATTACCAGGCCCTAAATAAAATCACAGTCAAGAATCGGTACTCGATTCCTCGACTCGACGATCTCCTTGATCAGCTCAAGGGGGCCAAATACTTCAGTAAGATTGATCTAAAGTCTAGCTACTATCAGGTCCCAATAGAACAAAAAAATGTCTAGAAAAATTATGTCATGTCAAAAGAAGGTCTTTTTGAATAGCTGGTCATGCCCTTTGGTTTGAAAAATTCCCCAGCAACTTTCATGAGGATGATGGACGATATCTTGTGGCCTTTCACTAATTATTTTGTGGTGGTGCATTTGTATTACATCCTCGTCTACAACTAGACATGGGAAAAACACTTGCATCATATTCAACATCCTTCAGCATGGACATGGTCTAGTACCTAGGCTACAATGTTGATGTGCATGGTGTTCATGTTAATCTAGCTAAGATCCAAGTCATCTGTGACTGGCCATCCCAAACCACTCTCATTGAGCTTCAGATCTTCTTATTCCTTTCCAATTTCTATTAGAGGTTCATGTTGGGATTCTCCCATATTGCATGGGCCCTCAACCAAATAAATAGGGGTAGTGGTAAGGAAAAAATTGTGTGGGGATTGTCCCAACAGAAATAGTTTGACGATATGAAGCAATGCTTGTGCTCCGCCCCAGCTATTTCATTACCTGACCTACAACATATGATATGGATTTTATGAGTAGAATGAAATGACTACATATTATTACTAGATGCTTAACACAAAATAATAGAGATACAGTAAAACTGGTTTTCTATTCAATAAGGAAATAAGTTGAAACTGTAAAATGCAGCGGAAAACAAGCTTGTTGAAATGGTGGGGGATTATCTCTAAGAAGAGATGTGACAGATGCGCTCATTTGCAAAAGGATGATTACAATGAGGCTCTCAAGGCCTTTTTACAATAAATAGGAGTTTCAAAAACCCTAAACATCCAAAAACATAACCCTAGGAGATGAAGCGCCAAAAGTCATGTGGGCCCTATTTGGGTAAGGCAGTACATCACATTCCCAGGGTCATAACGTTTGCATACGATCTCCATTTTAGGTGTATGATAGCCCGTTTGAAATATCTATCCGAGGAATAAAAAAATTGCACAAAATTTCATGATGAAATTTGTGACCACAAAATGCCCCAAAAAATGTCATTTAGGGCCTCCGAACAGCTCCGGAAGTTTAGGTCCTGAAAAACTGCTAAAAATAGTAAATTATCAAAATTGCTAGAAAGGTGTTTTGAGCCAGCTGGAAAAGGTGGGTGGCCACTGATATCCACATGGATCAATCCTCCATCCTTAGGAAGCAATGGTCTCCATTTCATTGATTTCCCCCATCAGATGAGGAAATTTCTACTGAATTTGGTCCTGGGTGAGCCACTTGCCTTGGTGCAGAAGTTGCCCTGCTTTAATGACTCAATAAATGTGGATCATTTGTTGTCGAGTGCCCTTGATTTGTGTGTCCACAATATGATCAATGGATGCATGTTGTATGCAGTCAAGTTTGAGCTCTATTGGTTTCATCTGTTCTGCTACGTCTGAGGTGTCCAATAATGGTGGGAAATAAGGCCGAAGGAGGTCCACGTTGAACACTAGGTCTAGGCCAAGGAAAGGAGGAATATTGAGCACAAAAGAATTATCCCCCATAGCCTTGGTGATGGTGTATGGCCCATAATAGAGTGGGCGAAGCCTCCAATGGGGTCCTGTAAGGTGTTCTTTCTGCAAGTCCAACCAAACTTTGTCGCCCACTTGAAACTTATGTGGAACCCGATGTTGATCATGGCATTGCTTGTACTTGTCATTGGACTTTTGTAGGATATCTTGAGCCTGTTGGTGGATGTGTTGGATCCTCTCAATGAATTGAGTGGCTTTGTCAGCCTCAGTTGGAGCAGAAGAGGAGTTGGTCGATGTGACCGCAAGGGGGAGTGCAACACCTATGGGACCCAATGGTTGGAATCACAACCCCACTTGAAAGGGGCTATGGTTGGGTGAGCTATGCAGGGCTTGGTTGTAGCTATGCTAGACATAGGGAAGACTCTCATCCCATGTGCGAGGGTTCTTGGAATTATACATGTGCAGTATATGCATGATCATTCGATTTACGACCTCGGTTTGGCCATATGTCTAGGGGTGGAAGGCCGTAGATTTGGTTATAGGCCCACTTAACCCCAACTCCTCACAGAAACATAAATAAAGCATTACAACGATAGATTATTTCACCAGATGGTCCAAGGCTGCACCATTAAAAGTGGTAAACACCATTTAGGTAATATCCTTCCTTAATTCAAACATTATCACTCATTTCGGTATTCCTGAATGTCTAGTGTTCGATAATGCTTCCTGTTTTTCATCTCTCCAAATGAGTGCTTTTTCTTTAGAAAAAGGAATAAAAATAAATTTTTTTGCCAGCTATTACCCCCAAGGAAATGGTTTGGAAGAATCGACCAATAAAAAACTGATCAAGATCATCAAGAGGATGGTCTCCGAAAACCACAAAAACTAGCATAATGCACTATTCAATGCAATCTGGGTTGATAGGGTAACTCCAAAAATTGTTGTTGGTAATTCTCCCTTTTTCCTTGTTTATGGTAGAGAAGCAATTCTTCCACCGCATGTTCTCCTTCCATCTCTACAGTTATCGTAGAAGTCTAGGAAGAAGACTATCCTCCTTTGGAAAGTTGGATTAATGTTTTGCTGAAGTTAGAAGAGGTAAGGGTTCAAGCAAAACAAAAACTGGATCAACATCAACTTATTGTCAAAAGCTCGTTCGATTCTAATTCTGCCTCGAACAGAAATTTTTAGATAGGTGATCCTGTCGTTAAACGGGACAAACCTCATGAGGGGAAAGGCGAAAATACTAAGTTCCAAAACCTGTGGTTGGGACCATTCTTAATTGTTGAAAAACTAGGTCCCAGTTCTTTCCGCCTACAAAATTGAGAGGGACAGCCAGACACCTTCCCGGTGAATGGCCAAGCTCTCAAAAGGTATTTTACCTGACAACTCTCTGATACACCTTTTGCATATATTTTTTTGTTTTGATTTCTTTGTTTTCCGCTTTCTTTTCTGGTTTGTTTTTATTTTCATTTTTGTTTATTGGCCTTTATGAGTCAAACATGTCTGTATTATAGTCTAGTTCAGAAGAAGAAAACATAATGCTTCATCTCGAGATAACTGTCAAGGGCTGTCAGAGCATCAATTGTTGTCTTTCTCTGAAAATGTAGGCTAGTTAAAGATGATATTTTGTTTGAGAGTCGATTTCTCGGTTTCAATTTGCACTTGAAAGTATTCACGACTATCTGAAAAAATATCTTTACGCTTTCCCTGCTCTTAAGAAAAGCAACTCAACGATGACTCCCTGTCCTTGAAAATTAGTTTTATTATTGAACTATTTTCGGATCTTGATGGAGGTTAGCTAGAAAAATTTAAAGGCCTGGAAAATATTAAGTTGTGTAAAAAATTGGAATTTTCAGCGTCACCCCACTCTGATGAATGTCTTTAAGACTATATCAGAATGTGAATAATTTTTTGGAGAGCTATGGGAAGTGTTTGTAAACCTGCCGGGACACTGAACAGGTCTGCTGGCAGTGGGTAAATGCATGCATGATGCCAAGACAACTTCGTCGGTGTACTTAACAGGCCCGTTAGCAGCGAAGCGATGTCAGGTAAAAGAAAATTCTCAGGTATAAATCTTGTTTTTGTCCATAAGCATCTTTCATTCTGATTTGAAATTTATTGGACAAGATATAGATGTCAGAGTGGGTTAATTTACATCCCTGTAGAGGCTATGGATTCCTGTCGAGGATATGGATGCCTACTGGCAGCAGTGGCCCTGTCAACAGTATTGGAGTCATTAACTTAAACATCGTGGCTTTCATTTGTGAAGTTTGTCACCATATTTCGTTCTTTTTAATGAAATATATCTTAAACTAGACTACATCATGATTATCAAAGATGCTAAAATAACCTTTCAATTGTTCTTCGTGAAATCTTTCAATTTTTTCTAACCTGAACTCGTCAGTATTACAAAGATAACTGCTTCTCCTAGTATGTCACAATTGTTGGCAACCCAACATGTTTTTAACTTTCTATATCAAAGAATAGTCTATGTAGCTGTCTAATTGGGGTCCTACTTTTTTTTGTTCTTCATAAGCAATTTTCGAAATGACAATTGTAAGTTTTCGGTTTTTCCTATTTTCTTTGTTTTCATGCTTCGTTCATGACTGAAAGCATGAAAACGAAGCATTAAAACTTATGGTTGTATTACCACTCTATTTGAGAATTTTATGAAAGGCAAAATGTCTCTACAGTTTTTATTAATGAAGCCTTGTTCCTTGCTATGAAGATTATTCTCTTTGACTCCTCGAATGTCAAGCATGCTTGTGGATTGTTGTTTGTATCAACAAAAGACCTTTTAAATTTGAGCATTGCTTTGGTTTTTGTGTGGTTCTTGGTTATATGTTCCCTCATCACTAGGTTTTGGTTTACAAGTTTCCCTCTCCCAAACTTTATGACCGAACCCACTTTGTTGCAAACTCATTTTTATTTTAATGCTCTGATCGTGGCCTGTACTATATGAGAGGTGGCAATATGATTACAGTCAGCCCATCATTTCAAAGCTTTGTCTTGGGATTTACAACACCCCTCGCATTCATCTCAAACAATGCCTATCTTTTTCGTTATGAGTTTTTTGCTCATACGCCATAGACTGTTGATCATTTCGGGCTAGGAGTATAGCTCTGGTCCATTCTTACAAACCCTCCTTACACTCTGTGTTGGGTGATTTCCTTTCGATTTCCCATGGCCCCAGTTGTTAGGGTCGAAACTAACGACACTCAGACCTTGCTCCTATGCAATGATGCCAGGGAGGATCTTGAGGGTAACAGTTGGCTCGTTTTCCTTGAAACATTCCAGGGTTTCAACCTACAGACTGCTCAGGAATTCACTCTCTCGTTCGATGGATGTAGAGCTAAGGTGGGGGACATTCAACTTGTAGTCACAGATGACTTTTTAAGCCAAGCAATAGGACTCACTGCGAGTGGGCAGAAGTGGTTCAAGAATGCTAAGGTAGAAGAGGTTCCATGGATTCTTTTCTTTACATCTCGGAAGATCAATGGCTGTGACAAAGGTATGCTAGTATCCTTACTGAAAGCCCGATGGCATGGTCTACTTGCAGTATTGAAACAATTTGTCACTTATGAAGGCTGTTTTGGTCTTGTGTTACTTTATCATCTGCGTCTGCTCATGAATTTCATAGGGTTTCCTTTAAACATGCCTTATTATCTGTGGAGGAGCCTTTACAAAATGGCTAAGAGGTATAAAAAGAAACGTTTGTATTTGATCCTTTTCCACCACGGTTTAATAAAAATTATTCTTGCACATCAATTGAAGTTGCAGAACGATGATTGGGATTCATTTTTAGCCAGAAATGGTTTCATTAACCCCAACGTTGAAGAGGTTGACAAGCCTGTGATTGAGGAAACCATAATCTATCATACAATGCTCCCCTCATCTACCCAGGCCTATGTTATGGCCACCCACAGTAAGCCTTTACCTAACCCAAAAGTTGCTTAGCAGGCCCTATAGCAAGCTACACAGCCTAATGACTCTGTCTAAAATTCAAATAGACCTACAGGAAAGACGTCTAAAGGCGATGTTGATTTGGGTTTTAAAAATAGGAGAGCTGGAAGGTTGATTTGGAGGAAGCTCCGAAACAAGTCAAACCCTTATGTGAGCTCGATCAAGATGATCAAGATCCATAAGAGTTCAGATTCTGAAATTGATAGACTTCTTGTCGAAGAAGACCCTCTTTCTTTCCAACCAAACCTCAATCAGTCATACATCTTCGTAGATAATCTACCGCCTTGTCTAAAAAATAGTCAAGGGTTTCCTGGTATCAAGTTGGGTAACAAATCTATAGTCCATGTTGGGGACATTCTGGTGCACAACCATGGGAATTCTCAAGTGACTGTCGCACAGCCACAATGTGAAGCTTGCCTATTCTAGATTGACAAGTACTACACCGATATACCTATTTTATAGTCACAGATCAAATCTCTTAATGACCAAGTTGACCCATTAAAGAATGAAATTCACAGCCTCTAGTATGTCATTCAAAAACAAGGGAAATGCATGAAAACTACAGGGAATGTCATTTTAAAAAATATTGAGACTGCAACAACAATAATAAATTATGAGATCATGTGATATGATTTGATTTTACAGTTAGAGGTAAGTTTCCTTTTGTCTTAAAATAGTGTTATATTTTGTTTATTAAATAAATAAGATTATTTTGTTTATTCAATAGATTAGATTTCATTTTTTTAAAATAGACTAGTTACAGAATCAACAGATTATGTCGCCAGTCTTTTCCTAATTCGAAATTTGCAAAATTATGGTTAAATATGTATCTAAATTTCTCTATTTTATCTTTTCTTTTCAGGATATCTAGGAGTTCATGGTGGCCAAGTGATCTGAAATATTTTTGGGGCTTGTTAGCCATATCTATGATCCATTTTGTGTAAACAGTAATGAACTCTCTTTTTTAGCTTTAGAAGATTTAGTATGATCTGGGTGGTTATATCCCCCATCTATTTTTGTAATCAATATCTGATCTCAGAAGATAAGACAATTACCTTTCTAAAGGCTATAAAAACTCATTATTTTTTGTAATCAAGACATCTTGGCCTAGGGCTGAAGGTGGACAACTTATACACAAATTTGGACAGAACATATGTTTACATTTATGCTTTAGCTATCTATAAATATTGTTGTTGTCTATGTTTTGTTTATCTTGATAATTTGATAATTGTTGATAGCTTTTGTCTGCACAAATTATTATGTCGTCAAGATAATTTCTTTCATACAGTCCACAATTTTATACTTCAATTATATGAAAATAGTGATTAATCATTCAATTCAAATGATAAGGTTTATCTTAACTTTGTTGAATGATTAAAAGTAGGTGTTACAATTAGATTTATCTTATGTATAATTGTTTGCAATCATAAATATCACAGTTATTATTTGCATCTTCTCGTTCTATCATTAAAATCCAGCAGTCGATATATTGTTTGGCATTTATTTCAAACAGCGTAAAAGTTTCACAGCAGATTTATCTCGTGGATGGACTCGATGGACAATTCATGATCAGAAAGACGTCAAATGCATGCAGATCAACTCATTAATAGGTTAGTTTGTTTTCTTTATTTGTTTGTTTATTTTCAAAACTCTTGTATGTGGTCTATTTTTCACTGTCTACATATTCGTCTTCCATAGTATGCTTGATATTTAATATTACAGATACATAGAGATAAAGAACAAAACAAAAACAAAAGAAATAGTTTATTTTTTTTTCTTTATCGATTTTTATCAAAAGAACCACCTTTTCATAGATTTTCGTGAGTTCAGATTAAAACTCACAAATTGTATAACATGCACATAAATTAGAGAAACAGATTTGTTGTGTAAATATTATTTAAAATAGTTATATACATACGTGTATATATATATATATATATATATATATATATATATATATTAGTGAGTAGTAATTAGTTAGTTATTTCATTCCTTTATTTATTTGTTTGTTTCTTTTAGGACTTTTAGATTGGCCAACGGATCCATTAAACCCGTCAGAACGAGTCATACCAAATGACTTGGGTTAATTAGACAACCCCGGACCGGACTTGTTCTTCCAATTGACGGACGGTCATTTTCGCTCATCAACAAATGGCGCTAGAAGGAGGGCCTGGACACTATTGATGGCATGTGGAGGTCACAAGACTCCTCCCCCACACACCCGCTCACTTATAGTAATAAGAATTCATTCTGATGACAATATTACCTCTCAAACAACAACCACATCAAACAAAAATCCACAGATTACCGTTGAACCAGTAACACAAAACCCCCCGGGGTCTGACATACAAGAAATTGTTCTTCAATCGCTCCTAAGGACACACAGTGCTTTGGCCTGTATCAAAAAACCAGGTTAGCCATTGAACCAACCGCTAGACTTTTCTGATATTAGAGAGCAACTTGAAGGCACTGATCTTACCCTAAATCCTACAGATCCATATTACACCCCCACTCTTGTACCCAGAGGATCTGGTATCCCACCATCACCACCTCCTTCATCTCCCTCCTCTTCAAGAGAAGAGTCATCGGATGAAGGTAGTTCCTCATCTCATCCTTCGACACCACCCACAGCTATGGCAAATCCAAACATTCCTGCCAGACCTTGGCTAGATCAAGATGTTGTGGCCATACCTAGACCCCAACATCCATTGCCTAAAAATTCGAAGAAATGGCTCCCTAAATTCGATCCAGATTCCAAGCAGATCACTGAGAATCACATTAAAAAATTCATGCTAACCATTAGACCCTGAAGCGTAGAACACGAAGAAGTAGTATGTAGAATTTTTTCGTACACATTTGAAGGAAATGATTCTACCTGGTAATTTTTCCAACAACCCCACACCATTGTATCTTGGGATAGATTTGAATCTTGTTTCCTTGAGAAATTTGGAGACGACAAATCTCTTGAAGTATTAGTCATGGAACTCTCCAGTTTAAGGATGAACCCCAAGGAAAAAATAAAATACTTTAATCAAAGGTTCCTAACATTAAAGAATCGAATCCCCACTGATTAAATGTGTGCTGAAAATCTGGGTAAAAAGGTCTAAGAAAGAAACATTATTGGAAGCCTTCGAGGAGGCAAGCCAAATTGAGAAAGATATTCTAAGCCTAAAAGACAATATCAATAATGAGGCAAAGATTACCTCATCTTCCAAAAAGAAAATAGAAATTCTTCCTAGACCTCCCCAAACCAAAACTCAATCAGACAGTTCAGATTTGGAAAGTTTACATAAGGTCGTTCAAAAGTTGTCAAATCAGGTTATAGATTTAAGGAGATCAGCAGAAGAAGCTTCTTCAAGAAAAGGGTCTTACAAACCCCCTTTTAGAAATCCTTTTCCCACAAACTGACCTAACTCAAATTCTAAAGGCCTAAATCTAGAAAGCCTACAGTATGCTATCCAGACAATTCTGGAAGCACATGATAACTTAGTTCCCCCCCAAGATTTCTGAAGATGTGGTTGAACAAGAAATAGTGGAAGAGGATGAATCCTCTCCCAACATCTTTGGGCATTTTTAGGATAGTATCTTTCAAGCCAATTTTGAAACGGTGCATCCTTACAATACTAAAAGAAAAACAATGAATAAATCCTCTTCTGAAATTGGAACTAATGCACCTCAAAAACAGTCTAAACAAATTGAAGCTAAACAAAATTCAGCAACTCCAAGTTTAGAATATGATTTGATTGAGGATCTCAAAAAATTTAGAGCTAATATTTATGTTTATGAATTGTTGAAATTTCCTTTTCTTCTGCAAAAGATGCTTTAGAATATTGCAGAAAACAGCAAAAACAACAATAAATTTGCAGAAAACAACCCTAAACCACCGCAAAATGTCTATGTTAAAACAACATTAGAATCCTCTGATAAAAGAGACCTTGCTGTAAAAAGCATAACAAATGTAGATAAAATAGTTCCAGGGGCTGCGACTAAAAACTAGCAAACCTCTGTTGTTAATACTCACATAAATGTCCCACCCTTTTGTTGACTTTTGAAATTTTCAATAGGAATGTACATAATTGTATGGTATATTATAGTGCATCGTCAAACGTAATGCCTTGGTCTGTCTGCTAAAAAATCAATGTTGAAGTTCAACCTTCTAGTTTGAAAATTATCCAGCTTGATCGGACCAGTGTTAAGGTAATAGGTGAATTAAAAAATGTACTTATCAGATTATCATCTAATCCTAAAGTCCACCAGATTATTGATATTATTGTCATTGATATCCCTGAAGTATATGGCTTATTTTTAAGTAGGGATTGGTCTGAACAACTGCATGGTTACTATGCAACAGATTGGTCTCATTTGTGGCTGCCAGAGAATGGAAAGCCTAATAGAATCAAGATCAATCGTGAGCATTACCTCAAGCTTACGATAACTGATTTAAATGATCCTAATGAACCATTTACTTCTTCCTCCAATTCACCCGAAATGCAAGGGATGAACAACTTTTTTGGTAACTTCGTGGTTGAAACTTCTACCATTACTAACCCAGAACAACAGTCCGAACTCATGACATGCACATAGTCAACATTTCTCTCTAAGGTGTCACATATAGCTGATGAAAATCATATCTGATCTCTTTACGTCGATGGATCTAAATCTAAAGAAGGAGTCGGTGCAGGATGTCTGCTCATTGATCTAGCAGGTAACAAAAATTTGATCGCTTATCGATTAGAATTTGAATGCACAAATAATACAGTGGAATACGAGGCACTCCTGCAAGGTCTTCGAAATGCACTAGATTTAAGAGTTCAAAATTTAATGGTTTTTAGTGATTCAGAAATTGTGGTCAGACAGGTAAGAAACTTCATTCATTGCCTATCTCCACACTTGAAAAGTTATCAATCTGAGGTATGGAATCTAATGAACAAATTTTCTGTGTTTAACATTAATTCTATTCCAAGATTGAATAACTCTGAGGATGACTTGTTGGCTAATGTCACTTCTAAAATATTTCCTGCAGAAGGACTTTCTCCAAACACATTTTCAGTTGAGTTTTTTTTCAAACCATCTGTCCCGGACAACATCACTAATTGGAGAGTTTTTGATGACAATCAATAGATCATTAGTTTCCTGCACATGGAAGATACTTTCCAAGGTGCAGTGATCGATGAAGGCACCCATGATGAAGACCTCCGCAATTTTACAGTAATATCAGACCGAAGATCTCTTGAAACAACATCGGATCTGGTAAATTCTATCCCAAAATCCATGGTAAGATTAGAAAAGTTTTATGTTTTGCATGATAAATTTGGAAAATCAGTAAATTGTAAAATGAATAGTTCTTCCTTAACCCATGAAAAGGTAAATCTAGGAACTAAAGATAATCCACAATGAATCAATTTGGGAATGGGATGTTCTAAGCAAGAAAAGTCAGCCTTTATTAAGTTGTTTAAGGAATTTAAGGATGTCTTTGCTTGGACATATGATGATCTAAAAACCTTCCATCCTAATATCATACAACACATTATTCCCATGAAACCCCAGACTCGACCTTTTCAACAGAAATTGAGAAAGATGCACCCAAAAATTGAAACAACGATCAATAAGGAACTAAACAAACTATTGAATGCTAAGATAATCTTTTCGGTAAGACATACGCAGTGGGTCTCTAATCTTGTCCCTATAAGGAAAAAAAGTGGCAAAATCTGACTATGTGTCGATTTTCAAAATTTAAACCGAGCATCTGATAAAGACAACTATCATATTCCTCCCATGGAATAGATTCTCCAACAGGTATCCGGTTTTGAAAGATTGTCACTGGTAGATGGTTTTTCAGGGTATAACCAAGTCCTAATGTCTCCCCCAGAATAGCTGAAAACCACTTTTTGTACTCCATGGGGTACCTATGCCTATAGAAAGATGCCCTTTGGGCTTATAAATGTTGGTGCCACTTTTCAGAGAGCAATGGATATTGGTTTTCGCGGTCTAATCAATCAATATGTAGTATTCTATTTAGATGATGTCACTATCTTCTCAAAGATTAAAGAAGATCATTTAGCTCATCTAATATCTGTTCTACAACGATCTCATAAATACGACATTTCTCTAAATCCCAAAAAATCTGTCTTTGCAGTGGAACAAGGAAAGCTGCTCGGATTCATAGTATCCAATGAAGGGATGATCATTGACCCTGAGAGGACTCAAGTCATTTCAAAACTTCCCCATCCCTCTTCCAAAAAGTCTATGCAATCTTTTTTAGGGAAAATAAATTTTGTTAGAAGGTTTGTCCCGAGGTTTTTAGAAATGGTGAGGCCATTACAAAAATTAATAAAAAAGGATGTGAAATACCATTGGGGACCTCTAGAAAGTCAAGCTTTTGACTCAATAAAAAATTCCATAGTGGAAGCTCCATCCCTAATGAGCCCTGACTTTCCATGAGATTTCACTCTCTACACGTTTTCCTCTGATCGGTCTTATGTCGTTGTGCTAACCCAAAAGAATAATAAAAACAATGAAGTTCCTATTGCCTTTATGAGTTCATCCTTTAAGGGAGAATATCTTAACTACCCAACAGTAGATCAGCAGGCTTAGGCTATTTTTAAAGAAGTAAAACATTTTTGATCTTATCTACTGAAATCTAGGACGAAAGTCATTGTTCCTTACCCTGATGTTAGGAATTCATTATTACAGAAAGAATTGGGTGAGAAACAGGCAAACTTTGTCACATCCTTACAAGAATATGACCTCAAGATCACTCCAGCACAAATTGTTAGAGGCCAAGGTTTATGTAAATTAGTTATTGATTCAGCTATAGAACAACAGAATCAAACCGATATGTTAATTGAAGATCAACATAATCAAAATCAAATCTGTTTTGTGAAAAATCTTACAAGTCCTTAGTACGATGACATCAAGTTTTATCTAATACATGGATCAGCTCCCCGTCACCTTGATCCAAAAAAGAGGAGAGCGTTGAGATTAAAATATGCACCTTTCCAGCTGGTGAATGGTATTTTGTTTTGCCAAAATTTTGATGGAATACTTATGCGTTGTCTGGCAAGAGATGAAGCAAATAAAGTCTCATCAGAATTACATGCAAGGGAAGTTGGTGGGCATTTTGGTGGAGATACCACTGCCCACAAAGTATTAAGGGCAGGGTATTATTGGCCCACCCTTTTCAAATATGCCCATGTGTTATGCCACAAGTGTGTAATCTGTCAAAAGGCTTTTGGACAAGTACAAAAGTTAGCATTCTCGCTGCAACCTATCTTAGTGGATTTCCCTTTTCAGCAATGGGGCCTTGACATTATAGGCCCAATTAACCCCACCTCCTCACAGCAGCATAAATACATCATTGCAAAGATAGATTATTTCACCAGATGGTCTGAGGCTACACCATTAAAAGTCATAAACACCAATCAGGTAATATCCTTCCTTAATTCAAACATTATCACTTGTTTCGATATTCCTGAATGTCTAGTGTTTGATAATGCTTCCTATTTTTTGTCTCTCGAAATGAGTGCTTTTGCTTTAGAAAAATGAATAAAACTAAAGTTTTCTGCCAGCTATTACCCCCAAGGAAATGGTTTGGAGGAATCGACCAATGAAAACCTGATCAATATCATCAAGAGGATGGTCTCCGAAAACCACAAAAACTGGCATAATGCACTATTCAATGCAATATGGGTTGATAGGGTAACTCCAAAAATTGTTGTTGGTAATTCCCCCTTTTTCTTCATTTATGGTAGGGAAGCAATTCTTCCACCGCATGTTCTCCTTCCGTCTCTGCAGTTATCGCAGAAGGTCCAGGAAGAATATTGTCCTCCTTTGGAAAGTTGGATTAATGCTTTGTTGAAGTTAGAAGAGGTAAGGGTTCAAGAAAAACAAAAACTGGATCAACATCAACTTATTGTCAAAAGCTGGTTCGATTCCAATTCTGTTGCAGACAGAAATTTTGAGATAGGTGATCTTGTCCTTAAGTGGGACAAACCTCATGAGGGGAAAGGCAAACATACTAAGTTCCAAAACCTGTGGTTGAGACCATTCTTAATTGCTAAAAAACTAGGTCCCAGTTCTTTCCACCTGCAGAATTTAGAGGGATAGTCAGACACCTTCCCGATGAATGGCCAAGCTCTCAAAAGGTATTTTACCTGAAAACTCTCTTATACACCTTTTGTACATATTTTTCTGTTTTGATTTCTTTGTTTTCCGTTTTCTTACCTAGTTTTTTTTTATTTTCATTTTTGTTTATTGGCCTTTTTGAGTCAAACATGCATGTATTACAGTCTAGTTCAGAAGAAGAAAACATAATGCTTCATCTTGAGATAACTGTCAAGAGTTGTCAGAGAATCAATTGTTGTCTTTCTCTGAAAATGTAGGCTAGTTAAAGATGATATTTTGTTTGAGATTCGATTTCTTGGTTTCAATTTTCACTTGAAAGTATTCATGACTTTCTGAAAAAAGCTCTTTACGCTATCCCTGCTCTTAAGAAAAGCAACTCAACGATGACTCCATGTCCTCAAAAAATAGTTTTATTAATGAACTATTTTCGGATCTTGATGGAGGTTAGCTAGAAAAATTTAAAGGCATGGAAAATATTAAGTTGTGTAAAAAACTGGAATTTTCAGCGTCACCCCGCTTTGCTGAATGTCTTTAAGACTATATCAGAATGTGAATAATTTTTTGGAGAGTTGTGGGAAGTGTTTGTAAACCCGTCGGGACACTGAACAGGTCTGCTGGCAGTGGGTAAATGCATGCATGATGCCAAGACAACTTCATCGAGGTACTGAACAGACCCGCTGGCAGCGAAGCGATGTCAGGTAAAAGAAAATTCTCAGGTATAAATCTTGTTTTTGGCCATAAGCATCTTTCATTCTGATTTGAAATTTATTGGATAGGATACAGACGTTAGAGTGGGTTAATTAACATCCCTGTTAAGGCTATGGACACCTGCTGGCAGCAGTGGCCCTGTCAACAGTATTGGAGTCATTAACTTAAACATCATGGCTTTCATTTGTGAAGTTTGTCACCAGATTTCGTTCTTTTTAATGAAAGATATATTAAACTGGACTACGTCATGATTATCAAAGATGCTCAAATAACCTTTCAGTTGTTCTTTGATTTGAAATCTTTCAAATTTTTCTAACCTGAACTCGTCAGTATTACAGAGATAACTTCTTCTCCTAGCTTGTCACCATTGTTGGCAGCCTAACATGTTTTTAACTTTCTATATCAAATAATAGTCTATGTAGCTGCCTAATTAGGGTCCTACTTTATTCTGTTCTTCATAAGCAATTTTCGAAACGACAATTGTAAGTTTTTGGTTTTTCCTATTGTCTTTGTTTTCATGCTTCGTTCATGACTGAAAGCATGAAAATGAATCATTAAAACTTATGGTTGTATTACCACTCTATTTGACAAGTTTATGAAAGGCAAAATGTCTCTACGGTTTTTATTAATGAAGCCTTGTTCCTTGCTATGAAGATTATTCTCTTTGACTCCTCGAATGTCAAGCATGCTTTTGGATCGTTGTTTGCATCAACAAAGGACCTTTTAAATTTGAGCATTGATTTGGTTTTTGTGTGGTTCTTGGTTATATGTTCCCTCATCACTAGGTTTTAGTTTACAAGTTTCCCTCTCCCAAACTTTACGACCGAACCCACTTTGTTGCGCACTCGTTTTTATTTTAATGCTCTGATCATGGCATGTACTATATGAGAGATCCCATCATTTCAAAGCTTGGTCTTGGGCTTTGCAACACCCCTCACATTCATCTCAAACAATGCCTATATTTTTGTTATGAGTTTTCTCCTCATACGCCATAGACTGTTGATCATTTTGGGCTTGGAGTATAGATCAGGTCTGCTCTTACAAACCCTCCTTATGCTCTGTGTTGGGTGATTTCCTGTCAATTTATCATGGCCCTAATTGTTAGGGTCGAACCTAGCGGCACTCAGACTTTGCTCCTATGCGATGATGCCAAGGAGGATCTCGAGGGTAATAGTTGTCTCGTTTTCCTTGAAAAATTCCAGGGTTTCAACCTACAGACTGCTCAGGAATTCACTCTCTCATTCGATGGATGTATAGCTAAGGTGGGGGACATTCAAATCATAGTCACAAAGGACTTTTTAAGCCAAGAAATAGGACTCCCTGCGAGTGGGCATAAGTGGTTCAAGAATGCTAAGGTAGAAGAAGTTCCATGGAGTCTTTTCTTTACATCTCGGAAGATCAATGGTTGTCACAAAGGTATGCCAGTATCCTTACTGAAAGCCAGATTGCATGGTCTACTTGTAGTATTGAAACAATTTGTCACTTGTGAAGGCCGTTTTGGTCTTGTGTTTCTTTATCATCTGCGTCTGCTCATGAATTTCATAGGGTTTCTTTTAAACATGCCTTATTATCTGTGGAGGAGCCTTTTACAAAATGGCTAAGAGGTATAAAAAGAAATGTTTGGATTCGAGCCTTTTCCACCATGGTTTAATAAAAATTATGCGTGTACATCAATTGAAGTTGCAAAACAATGATTGGGATTCATTTTTAACCAGAAATGGTTTCATTAACCCCAACGCTGAAGAGGCTTACAATCCTATGATTGAGGAAACTGTAATCTATCCTACAATGCTCCCCTCATCTACCCAGGCTTGTGTTACAGCCACCTACAATAAACCTTTACCCAACCTGAAAGTTGTTGAGCAGGCCCATGAGCAAGTTGCACAGCCAAATGACTCTGTCAAAAATTCAAATAGACCTACAATCAAGACGTCTAAAGGCGATGATTTGGGTTTTAAAACTAAGAGAGTTGGAAGGTTGATTTGAGGAAGCTCCAAAACAAGTCAAACCCTCATGTGAGCTCGATCAAGATGATCGAGATCCATGAGAGTTTGGATTCCAAAATTGATAGATTTCTTTCCGAAGAAGACCCTCTTTCTTTCCAACCAGACCTCGATCAGTCATACAACTTCGTAGATAATATACCGCCTTGTCTGAAACATAGTGAAGGGTTTCCTGGTATCAAGTTGGGTAACAAATCTATAGTCCATGTTGGGGACATTCTAATGCACAACCATGGGAATTCTCAAGTTCCTGTCGCACAACCACAATGTGAAGCTTGCCTATTCTGGATTGACAAGTACTACACCGATATACCTATTTTACAGTCATAGATCAAAGCTCTTAATGACCAAGTCGACCCATTAAAGAGTGAAATTCACAGCCTCCAGTCTCTCATTCAGAAACAAGGGAAACGCATGAAAACTACAGGGAATGTCATTTTAAAAAATGTTGAGACTGCAACAGCAATAATAAATTCTAAGATCATGTGATATGATTTGATTTTACAGTTAGAGGTAAGATTTACTTTTGTCTTAAAATAGTGCTATATTTTGTTTATTAAATAAATTAGATTATTTTGTTTATTCGATAGATTATATTTCATTTTTTTAAAATAGACTAGCTACAGAATCAGCAGATTCTGTAGCCAGTCTTTTTCTAATTCAAAATTTTCAAAATTATGGTTAAATATGTATCTAAATTTCTCTATTTTATCTTTTCTTTTCAGGATATCTAGGAGTTCATGGTGTCCAAGTGATCTGAAATATTTTTGGGGCTTGATAGCCATATCTATGATCCATTTTGTATAAACAATAATGAACTCTCTTTTTTAGCTTTAGAAGATTTAGTATGATCTGGGTAGTTATATCCCCCATCTATTTTTGTAATCAATATCTGATCTCAGAAGATAAGACAGTTACCATTCTGAAGGCTTTAAAAAATCATTATTTTTTGTAATCAAGACATCTTGTCCAGGGGCTGAAGGTGGATATCTTATACACGAATTTGGACAGAACATATGTTTACATTTCTTCTTTAGCTATCTATAAATATTATTGTTGTCTATGTTTTGTTTATCTTGATAATTCGATAATTGTTGATAGCTTTTGTCTTCACAAATTATTATGTTGTCAAGATAATTTCTTTCATACAGTCCACAATTTTATGCTTCAGTTATATGAAAATAGTGATTGATCGCTCAATTCAAATGATAAGGTTTATCTAAATTTTTGTTGAATGATTAAAAGCAGGTGTTACAATTAGATTTATCTTATCTATAATTGCCTGTAGTCATAAATATCACAGTTATTATTTGCATCTTGTCGTTCTATCATTAAAATCCAGAAGTCAATATATTGTTTGGCATTTATTTCAAACAGCATAAAATTTTCACAGCAGATTTATCTCGTGGATAGACTGGATGGACAATTCATGATCATACAGAAGTCGTATGCATGCAGATCAAATCATTAATAGGTTAGTTTGTTTTCTTTATTTGTTTGTTTATTTTTGAAACTCTTGTATGTGGTCTAGTTTTCACTGTCTACATATTCTTCTTCCATAGTATGTTTGATATTTAATCTTACAGATACATAGAGATAAAAAACAAAAGAAATGGTTTATTTTGTTTTCTTTATCGATTTTGATCAAAAGAACCACCTTTTCATAGATTTCTATGAGTTCAGATTAAAACTCACAAATTGTATAACATGCACATAAATTAGAGAAACAAATCTGTTGTGTAAATATTATTTAAAATAGTTATATACATTTGTGTACACACACACACACACACACACACACACACACATATATATATATATATATATATATATATATATATATATATATATAGTTATTTATTTCTTTTTTTTATTTTTTTGTTTGTTTCTTTTATGACTTTTAGATTGGCCAACGGATCCATTAAACCCGTTAGAACGAGTAATACCAAAAGGCTTGGGTTAATTAGACAACCCCGGACCATACTTGTTCTTCCAATTGACGAACGATCATTTTCGCCTATCAACAGTAATGTACCATGTCCATGCCAAAGGAGCATTTTTCCAAGTTGGCATATAGCTTGTGCTATCACAGGGTGTGCAGAACCTGCTGAATATGTTGCAAGTGTTCGTCCCAAGTCTTGTTGTAAATGAGAATGTCATCAAGATACACCACTACAAAATTATTGGTGAATGGTCGCAAGATATCGTCCATCATCCTCATGAAATTAGTTGGAGTGTTTGTCAGACCAAAGGGCATGACCAACCATTCAAAAAGGCCTTCCTTTGACTTGAAGGCGATCTTCCATACATCTGTATGTTCTATCGGGACCTGGTGGTAGGGAGACTTCAGATCAATCATACTGAAGTATTTTTCCCCCATGAGTTGATCAAGGAGGTCGTCGATTCGGGGAATCGGGTACCAGTTTCTAACTATGATTTTATTCAGAGCCCGATAATCAATGCAAAGTCACCAGGTTCCATATTTATTCTGTACCAACATGATTGGGCTCCCGCAAGGTGATGATCTAGGACAGATGTGCCCCTTGTGGAAAAATTCTTGGATCTATCGCTTGATCTTCTCATTTTATAATAGAGAATGGTGATAGACTGACCCATTGGGCAGTGGTATGCCAGGGGTCAAATTGATGGGGTGCTTGACCTGACAGTGCAGAGGTACCCCGGTAGGTGAGGAGAAGATATCTGAGTATTCTTCCACGACCTTATCTACTTGCTTCTTCCGTGTGGAGAGGTTGGTCGCAGAGACTTTGGATGTGGCTATGATTTTTCTCTCATTCTGAGAGCAAATCACAAAGAAGACAAACTTCCCCATATGAGATATGACCTTCTTGCATTGCTTAACAGAGATCAAGGAAATATCACTAGGTGGGACAGCCTCGGGTATCCTATACAATTTCCCATTCAAAGTAATAATAACACTACGAGGCCTAGACTCATATACAKCATGATGTTTCCATAAATAAGGTTGGCCCAAAAGAACATCACAAACTTCAAGAGGAGCAACATCACACAATACCTCATCTTTGAAGGGATTGATTCCATATGACAGTCGACACTATTGGCTGACTCGGAGATCGCTTCCTTGGCAGAGCCATCCAATGGTGTAGGGTTGTGGGTGCGACGTTGTCAGTAGGGCTAGCCACTTGACAACCTCTACTGAGATGAGGTTCTTCTGGCTACCACTATCAATGATGAAGTGAAGTGGGGTGCATTTTACCCACATCTATGAATGGAAGAGGCGCTCTCCTTCTTCTAGCTCATCTGGTTCACCATACTGGAGCTTGGTGGTAGTAATGGTGGCACTAGGTTCCGTTTCAATGATCCATCTTCCCCTTTCTGGTTCTGACTCAGAGTCAGAACTCACATCTAATTTAGAGGCTTTCACTTCGGCCACCATCATCTGCTTTGAGCGACAGTCAGCAGTGTTATTCCAAGGGCTCTTATGGAAGTTGCACCACTTCCCAATATCTTTCTTTGCCTTTCTAGTGTCCTTCTTTGCTTGTGGATTGGACTGGTTTTCCTGATACTGTCCATCTTTTCTCTATCCTTTTTTTTGTGGTTTGGGGTCTCCCTTTCCTAGATTTTATTTTGAGGGGTTCCCCAACCCAAATTGTCGTGTCTTTTGTTTGAGCTTCTACTCGATTTTGACGACATATCGGTAGGCCATGCCCAAGGATGAGATGTCCAGAAATTCCATTTTGGTATGGATGTATCTATGCAAATAACCACGACACTTGAGCACCAGATGTCTCTTTGAATCTTTTATACCCATCTTGGTGCGCAAGGTATGGAAGATATTTATGAAATCTGACACTGCTTGGTCTCTTTCTTTCCATAGTGTGGTCCATTTGGTATACAAGTCGTCATAACTTTCGACAGGGTAGTATTATTCCTTAATAACATCCCTAAAGGATTCCCAGGTGGTCATGACTGTAAATAATGAGGGTTCCTCTGTTTCCTTTTTCTCATAGAAAGTTTCCCACCAATATTTGACATGGGGAACGACTTTGAGGAGCGCAAAAGTAATTTTTTCTCTATTCGAAAAGTTATGGACAGATAAATACCCTTTTAGTAGATTCAAGCACTTGTCTACAACATCTGCGTCTATCTAACCTTCAAATATAGGAATATAAAAGTTTATTTGTACCCTGAAGGGGGCGGTGCCTCCGCTCAAAGAAGATGCATCGCCTGTTGGTAGTCGCTGAAGGATTTGTGTGAAATTATCCATCATCTCATTCCTCTATTGCGTGAGGGATTCCTCAATCAATAGTTTGAAAGGATCTCTTGTCCTGTCATATTTATTTTCTCTTTCCATGAGAGGTCACTTAGGTGTGAAAGAGCTTTTGTCCTCAAGAGAAACAAGCTCGAGACCCAAATCTTTGTACTCTGACCTCGTTGGGGACATGCATTAAGACGACAAGGAGAAGACTGCTCTGATACCACTGATCCAGATTTTATGAGCAGAAAGAAATGACTACAAATTATTACCAGATGCTTAACACAAAATAACAGAGATACAATAAAACTAGTTTTCTATTCAATAAGGAAATAAGCTGAAACTGTAAAATGCAACATAAAACAAGCTTGGTGGAATGGTGGCGGCTTATCTCTGAGAAGAGATGTGATGGCTACGCTCATTCGAAAGAAGATGATTACAATGAGTCTCTCAAGGAATTTTTACAATAAATAGGAGTTTCAAAAACCCTAATCATCCAAAAACCTAACCCTAGGAGATGAAGTGCCAAAAGTCATGTGGGCCCCGTTTGGGTAAGTCAGTACATCAACTTCCCGGGGTCATAACTCTTGCATATGATCTCTATTTTAGGCATATGATAGATCGTTGGAAATATATATCCAAGGAATACAACAGTTGCACAAAATTTCATGAAAAAAATTGTGACTGCAACATACCCCAAAAAACGTCGTTTTGGGGCCTCAAAACGGCTCCAGAAGTTCAGGACCCGAAAAACTGCTAAAAATAGTAAATTATCAAAATTACTAGAAAGTTGTTTTGAGCCAGCTGGAAAAGGTGGGTGGCCACCAATATCCACCTAGATCAACATCCCTTTTAGGTCAAGACAAATGCCTCAAACTATGTTGTGGGTGCAGTCATCACTCAACACGGCCACCCTGTGGCCTATCATAGTGAGACACTATCATATTTCATCTATAAGTACCTTAATTATGACAAAGAAATGTACTACATTATGCAAGCCTACCACCAATGGAGGAATTACATTCTCGGGAAGGAGACATTCATCCACATTGATCATAAGTAATTGTAGTTCATGTAGACACAAGGAAAATTGTAGAATGACCGCAATCAGAAGTGGTCCACATATTTGCAAGAGATCCACCTAAACATCAAGTATAAAACATGAAGTACCAACCGATTCATAGATTTCCTCAACTGACCTCCAGTTGCGACACTCACCACATTTCTCTATTATTGTGGCCATGAGACCTTTAGATGGCCCCACCTCTATGAGACAGATCCTTACTTTTCCAACACCTACCAGATGTTGGGAGCAAGCATAGTTGTCACTAATTTCCATCTTCAGGATGGGTTGTTGTTCCATATATGCCATCTATGTGTTCCATAAAGTGAGAGAGTGAAGATGATTTGGGAGTCCCAATACAATCAGGTGGTAGGACACTTTGTCGTGGAAAATACAGTGGACGTGTTGCAACAACATTTCTATTGGCTGAAACTTCAACAGGATGTTAGAGGGTATATCCGGTCTTGCACTGACTATGTTATTTCCAAATCAACCACTAAGAAACAAGGCATGTACAATCCTCTACCTACTCCTGGAAAGCCCTGGGAATCCATCTCAATGGACTACATGTCAGGCCTTTTGTCCACCAAGTGGGGAAATTACTGTGTTTTTGTGGTTGTTGATCACTTTTCCAAGATGGTGATCATGGCCACTTGCAAGAAGAGAATCACAGTAGAGGCCACTGCTATTATCTTCTTTGAACGAGTGTGGGTACACTTCAGAATCCCATAAACCATTATTTGATATCGGGACAGTCGGTTCCTCAACACATTCTGGTCGAGCCTCTAGTCACTATTGGACACCAAGCTCGCCAAGTCCACTACCTTCCACACCCAGACGAATGGCCAAATAAAGGTTGTCAACCAGATGATCATGCACATACTATGCATGTACAATTCCAAGAACCCCTGCACCTGGGATGAGAGTCTTTCCTATGTTCAACAAAGCTAGAACAGAGCCATACATAGCTCAACCAGCCACAACCCCTTTCATGTGGGGTTGGGATTTCAATCATTGAGTCCCATGGATGTTGCATTTCCCCTTGTGACCACCCAACAAGATTCATTGCATGATCCAACTGGAGTTGACAAAGCCACCCAATTCATTGAGAAAATCTAGCACATCCACCAACAAGTTAAGGATATTTTATAGAAGTCCAATTCCAAGTACAAGCAGCGCCATGATCAACATCGGGTGCCACGCCAATTTTAGGTGGGAGACAAGGTTTGGTTGCACTTGCAGAAAGAACGCCTTAAAGGGCCTCATAGGAAACTTTGTCCACTCTGTTATGGGCCCTACACCATCACCAATATTTTGGGTAACAATTCTTTTGAGCTCAACCTCCCCCCCTTCCTTGGCTTGCAACTAGTGTTCAATGTGGACCTCCTTCGACCTTCTTTTCCACCATTATTGGACACCTCAGAGTTAGTAGAATAGTTGACGCCAACATATGTCAACCCTAGATATATGGAATAAGCATCCACTGATCATATTTTGGACACATAGGTCAAGGGAAAACACGAGTAGAGGATCCGTCCTTATCGGGTTGTCAAAGCAGGGTGACTCCTACACCAAGGCAAGTAGCTCACCTGGGGCCAAATCCAACAAAAATTTCCTCATCTGATGGGGGCACTCAAGACAATGGATTCAATTTATTCCTAATGGGGAAGGATTGATCTAGGAGGATCTTAGTGGCCACCCACATTTTCCAACTGACTCAAAATAGGTTTTTGGCAAATTACTATTTTTAGCAGTTTTTTTGGTTCCTGAACTTCCGGGGCCATTTTGAGGGCCTAAATGATGCTTTTTCGCGATTGGGAACCTCATGATAGATAAAAACTCTCATTGAACCCCCTAAATGAAGCTCATCTTCAATACCTTTCCAACAAGCTATCGTGTGCCCTAAATGGAGATCGTATGCAAAAGTTACGACCCTGAGAAGTTGATGTACTAACTTACCCCAATGGCCCAACCCACATGACTTTTGGCGCTTCATATCCTAGGGTTAGGTTTTTGGATGTCTAGGGTTTTTGAATTCATGTTTATTTTAAAAATTCCTTTAGAGCCTCGTTGTACTCATCTTCTTTCGAATGAGCATAGCCATCACATCTCTTCTCAAAGATAAGTTTCCACCATTCTAGCAAGTTTGTTTTCAGTCTGCATTTTAATATAGTTTTCAACATATTTCTTATTTAATAGAAGTCAAGTTTGATTGTATCTATGTTATTTTTCACTGTATCTATGTGTTAGTATTATAAATATGTAGTTTCATTTCGTTCCACTCATAAATCCGGATCATTTCATGATCACCAACCCCTTCACCTTCACCAATACAATTCCTGGTGGCATTTTGATCAAATCAATGTCACGAAGCCCTTTACTTCTTGCAGTGATTCCACCCTCCCTGTCAACGTCAACACATATTTCCAATAAGGTAGTAGTATCTTGGATCTCATTCCACTATTAATGAGAAGTATCGTACGACACAGAAATAATCATCATTGCTTTTTGATGTCATTGATACCCATAAATTTCAACCCCAACAAAGTTTCATGTCACAGTGAGTCTTACTATGCAACCGTTGCAGTTTTCAGTACTCGTCAAAGACATATGAATTCACTAGGAAATCAATGCCTCCGAGTTATTGACATATTACACCATTTTCCATTTCTTGATTCAGAGTCAGTTCATTCCATAGAACCATCATATGTCGTTATTGATGCTCCCGAGGGAAATGCAAACATCTACTTCATCAACAATTTTCAGTTACAGTCATATTATTTTGGTTTCATGACACGAGCATGGAGAATGACCACCTCGTTTGTACAAATATATAGACTTACATTTCAGTCTTCAAAGAATTTTTTCACTACTTCAAATCCCCTTTTTCTTTGACAAGTCGCTCTCACAGTCCCTCTTAAACAATAGCTACAACTCTGTTATCCTTACAACAATTTCAGCAGAAAGAAACATTGATGTATTTTGGCTATACATATTCTCCTAACCTCACACATCAGGGGGCATCTATTATCACCAAAACATTTCTCACACAAATACAGACAATGGATGAAAAAACATGCAACACAAGTACAACATACTACCAATAATTATAGGATGATGACATTCGGGTTGGTAAGATAATTAAAAAACTATGCAAAATGGTCCTGAAATTCTGTGCACATTCAACAAAGACAATGCGTGCACATCAACACAAGCTAACATAGTGTACGACATGCACAGTGCGCGCCCCATGTGAATGGAAATCGACAAACCCGCACAGATGCAGAAATGACTTATTGATGATTTTGTTCGAGCCTCAACAACCTATGGGATGAAGAAGATCTCACCCATACCTAAAATCGCCCTAAAATTCCACCTTCAAAGACCTCCCATTCACACTTGAAACTAGTTGTGAAATATCTTGTCATCCTCCTATAAATAGAGGATCATTGTATGCAAAGAAAGAAGAAATCTTTAACATTGTTATGTTGCTCAAATTATGTTGGAGAAAGCCATATTTCCCTTGAGCCATAGGTTGAGAAAGAGTAGCATTGTGCAATATTTACACCTCTTGTGAAGCTAAGCCTTGCAAATTTTTCATCATTGTAAACTCACCATTGGAGAGTGATAGCTCTAGTTTTTTAGGGATCAAAGATCTCTCCCTTAGGAGGAATAGGGGATTCATAGTCCCATATTTCTTTTGGTGCAATCAATTCGAAGATTCAGTTCTATTGGGTAACCATTCCATGTGTTCAATTTCATGTATCATTTTCTTATAGTTGTTTAGTTTGTCTCTTAATGTTGTTTGTTCTTCACTTGCTTTGTATTTTGCTTTATAATTTGCAGGCTCACTAACTTGCTAACCACATTTTTTTTCTTCTTTGTTGGCTTACCAAGGTAGTTAAGGGACTCTCTTTTTCTCACTCTTGTGACAAAAGACCCCAAACACCCTGGGTCAGGCCTTGGTCGCGGGGGCCTGGGGTGATGTCAGGCATTACCTTGAGCACCCCCATAGGCCAAATAATGTTCTTACATGGGACAGAAATTTCGCCCAGTAACCATTATGGGCCAAAACTATAAAATTTTCAATAAAAAGCAATAAAAAGTGTAAATTAAAAAAAAAAAAAAACTGTAATTAAATTTGCCTCTTTTTTTCTATGAAAAATCCTAAGAATTTTGTTAAAATTTATATGAAAAAGGTCTCAATTTTTTTTAAAAGTTGTGATTTTTTTAAGAAATAGTTAGAAAACATCTAAATAAATTCTCAATTTTTTTTAAAAGTTGTGATTTTTATTTTTATTTTTAATTAGAAAACATCTAAAAAATTTAGGGTTTTTATAATTTTCGCATGAAAAACTATTATGTGATTCAAAAATGATCTTATAAATGATTTTTTGGTAAATGGTAAGAATTTAAAAAATAACTAACCTTTGAAATGCTAGATTCTCCTTGAATGTATTCTCAATGTTTCTCCCCTGTAGATTGCTCCAAATTATTTAACGAATGTTGTCCAATATTTCACACAATGTAAAAAGACAAAACAATACTGTGTATATATAACATAGATGATATAAATTACTGTTAAGTATAACAAATGTGGGATAAATAAAAAAGAAGAAGATTGTCTACATATATACCTAAAATTATATGGATCATCACTAAGTTTAATCAATGTGGGATAAATAAACAAACATGAAAAATATTGTAATTAACAAGTAAATAACGAAATACAAGAGTTTAAGTTGTTTTTAATTTTCAAGGGAAAAAATTGGCTGGGGGGGGGATTTTGGAGGGAAAAAATTGAGGGGGAAAATTTTGGGGAATATTTTGTGGGCGGGATTTTGCAGGGAATATTTTGGGGGAAATGTTTTTGGGGGGGAGGGATTTTGGAGAGAAAAGTTCACTATGCAAGTTATAATATTGTCATTAGGAGGGTGAGCATTTGTATCATTCTATGCTCTTAGTGAGAAGTGATGGCTTCGTCATATAAAGAAGATTTTATTTCTAAGGCATCAACAAATTGTTCGCATACCTATTCTTTTAGGACTAGCATATGCGATGGGAATGCTTGTAATGTAAAAGAGGTGTCATATTTTTCAGCTAGTTAGAAGTTTGATCATAGTGAAAAAAATGTTATTGAGCATGTTCCTCGGGAAATTCCTAAATCAGAGGACTTTGAAGGAACCAATGATAAAGAGGAGGAATATAATGGTGACCAATCTATTCAGTAGTTTAATAGTATTGAAAATCATCAAAATGTAGCTTGAAGTGGAGACTATGGTCATAGTTTAAATGACTGGGATGATAATTTTCCTCCAAGTGAGGATTTTCAAGGTATCGATGAAGATTTCCAAGGCACCAATGACTATGATGAATAATTTCCCTCAAGTGGAAATTTTAAGAGTAGTGAAGATGACTATGGAAATGGTGGACACTCTTTCCCGAGCGGGGAATTTAAAGGAAACAATGTTAGTGATGATGATTTTCCTCCAAGTGAGGGTTTTGAAGGTACTGAAGAAGATTTTCCTCCAAGTGAGTATTTCTAACGCACGAATGAGGATCATGAAGAATTTCCCCCAAGTGGGGATTTTAAAAGTAGTGATGATGATTATGGCAATGGTGGACACTCTTTCCCGAGTGGGGAATTTAAAGGAAACAATGTTGGTGATGATGATTTTCCTCCAAGTGAGCATTTTCAAGGCAGTAATGAGGATGATGAATAATTTCCCTCAAGTGGGGATTTTCAAAGTAGTGAAGATGATTATTCCATTGGTGGACTCTCTTTCCCGAGTGGGGAAATTAAATGAAACAATGTTGATGATGATGATTTTCCTCCAAGTGAGGATTTTGAAGATACTGATGAAGATTTTCAAGGCACTAAGCAGGATGATGAAGAATTTCCCCCAAGTGGGGATTTTGAAAGCAGTGAAGATGATTATGTCAATGGTGGACACAATGTTGATGATGATTTTCCTCCAAATGAGGATTTTCAAGGTACTAATGACGATGATGGAATTTTTTCTCCAAGTGAGGACCTTAATGGCATTGATAGTCTTAAGGGTGATGATGATTTTCCTTTAGATGAATATTTTCATGGAAGATCCAATGACATTGGTGAGGATGGTAATTATTTTTCTAGTGAGTTTGATATCTGTCTCACCAACGATATTATCAATGAAGATGATGATGGACTTAGGAATGAATATCATGTTCTCAATCATCTAGCTGCAACAAATCAAGGTGATCGACATTATCTTGTTCAATATCCTGACAATTTTTTGCTTGATATTCCTTCTGGTGATGAGAACAATCCTTCTAGTTAGGATGATGAAATAGTGAAGACATTGCAAAGAAACATTGTGTCTAGGACCATGACTAGACCTTTTATATCAATCCAAATCATTCTAGTTATACAAGGTCTAGGAAAGAATTTCTCACTAAATCAATTTCCATAAGTGAATTTGTTATGACCCACGAGGGGAATATATATGGCTAAATGTATATGATATGACCCCAAGGGAGAAATATAGGGGCCTAAATGTACATGTAATGTGTAAACACATATGTAATAGGGTCGGCCTAGTGATAAAGGGGCCTCATGTGCAAGTGTGAATAGCTATATATAAGAGATCGTGTATTCATTATTTAGATGTGAATTGTGAAGTATGAATGGTATTGGGTTATTTGGAGGGGGTTATCCTATTCTTTAAGGAGTTATTGTGTAAATTATATATATTGGAGTTTAGGTCCACGTTGACATTATGTACATGGTGTGTACTTCTGTTATTTTATGATATTTTGAGCATTTTGTTCATAACATTTGGTATTAATTATGATCCAAATGCTCATAATATCATAAAATAACAGAAGTACACACTATGTATAGAATGTCAATGTGGAGCACAACTCCAATATAGATCAGTTACACAATAAATCCTTAAATAATATGGGAACCCCCTCCAAATAACCCAATACCATTCATACTTCACAATTTACATCTAAATAATGAATACATGATCTCTTATATATAGCTATTCACACTTGAACATGAGGCCCCTTTATTACTAGGCTGACCCTATTACATATGCATTTACACATTACATGTACATTTAGGCCCCTATATGCCCCCCCTTGGGGTCATATCATATACATTTAGCCAAATATATGCCCCTCTTGGGTCATAACATAGTACCCTCCTTCAAAAAGCTTTGTCCTCAAATATTTGCATTTAAAGGCTTCACATGTGATGAAACCAAGTAATATTACTTTCTTATGTTCTTGCTTTCTTCATTCCATTTTTGATGATCTATCCATCCAAAATCAATTATTTTCGGTCTTAATCCTTGGTGTCTAGTTGTTGAATAATCTTCTTTCCTTTGATTTCATGTATTTTTGTTGAAGCTTCTCCAATTTGTAGTTGTTGTTTGTCTCTGATAATAACTTGTTGAAGAGTAGTTTGGTGATCCCTTTTTCCATGAATATTGAAAAGTATTCCATATTCTTCCTTCATAATGTTGATATCATCCTTCTTGTCTTCCTTGAAATGTTTCTTGGTAATGAGGGTGTCGATACAGTTTCACATTTGATGGTCTTCCTTCACTCTACACATGCATTTCATTAATCTTGTTTTCACCGATAATGGAATCCTCGATCATCTTTGCTTGGTATTTGATTAATATAGAATTTGATATAATACCATCATATTTGGCATGTACATCCTCTAGATGGAGTTCAACTTCTTCAAGTATCTTTTGTTGACCTTCTTGAATATTGTCTTCTTTCTCCTTTTGAAGATGTAATATGATCCCATCTAATAAATTCTAACGTCCTTCTTCAATTTTGGCTTGCATTTCTGACTTTACCTCATCCGTATTTAAGGATTCCTCAACCTTCTTGAAAATTTCCTCTTGCAGTCTTTTGGTAGATTCTTCATCCAAGATTCTTCTTTCTTATTTATTTGGAAAATTCTTCTTTTCTTCTTTCAATATCTTAATCTCATCCAATAGTTTTTTATTATGGATTCATAATCTACATATCTCTTCATCTTTCTTTTTCAAATCTTCTCTTGATTCATATTTTTCCCACTTGTCTTTGCTAGTCTTTTCTTTCTTTAGGTTCTTAACCTCCTTAATGAGTGATTCATTAAGGGATATTATCTTAGATACCTCCTCACCCTTCTTCTTAATCTCTTCATTTTCTTCTTTTAATTCATCTTGAATTCTATAAATTTCCTCCATTTTTGTATCCCTAATCCATTTATTTGAGAAGAGTTTTTCAAATTCTTCCCATGTGCAGTGCCATCTAGTATTTTGATCAACACTCATCCACCACTTCCAAGCTTCATCAAAAAAATAATATCTTGCTTCCCTAGGTGTCATATTATTTTCTTTTACCAGCCTCATCCATTCCATAGGATTGATTTCTTCTTTATCTTCATCTTCTGTAAATTTAGGTATTTCCATTGATTCTTGATTGAGGTCTAATCCCAACCCTCAAATAAAAACCTCAATATGTTAAGGATAAAGATATCAAATATTTGTAATACTTGTTCCAATATTCTCTTATATGTTTTATATTTCCAATGTATTTTGAATCAGCTCAATCAGACATTCCAATCAAAAATTATGATAGTTTTGAGTGAACATACCTTTGAAACCTTGATTTGGAGTCTGTCCTCCTGGCCAACCTTACTTATGATGTATATATGAAATTTAGGCCCTTATTAATATAAAATTTTGACATGTAGTAATATGAAATTTATTCTCTTCAATTCCATCGATATGACCAAAATTTGATGTGCCAAGTGGAATTTATGGTAACTTCCCCACACCTTGTTGATTTTTTGCCTTTGCAGGAAAGAGGACTTTTACAGGGTGTCCCGTGCACAATAATTGATATAAAATTATGAAAATTGTACCCAAAATACTATGTCCTGACAATGCAATTGGTATCACTCAATTTGGATTCTCTATGAATAAGTTATGGCGGTTTTACTCGAAACACCTGTTTGAGACCAGTCAATATGACTAGTCAGCTACCCTATCTTGCACAGGGTGTATCTAAAAAGGTAGGATGACCCAAAAGTTGAAATTATTATCACACCTACCTTGATAACGTTTTTGAATATCCTCCAGATTTCAGGGTCTGAAATGTTACAGAAACAATTTTATAGAGAAAATTCCACGATGACTAAATTCGGGATGATTCCAGAACCCTATCGTATGCATGTTGTATCTCCAAAAGTATAAGGCCTCAAGAGCTGAAATTTAAACCCCACATACCTTGATCCGTCTGATAAATATCAACCAAGGGATTCCTTCTGAAACTACGTATAAAACAAGTTATAGCGAAAATACCAAGGTGTCTCATATGTAGCAACGAAACCCCAAGACCTTGAGCTATGATACCAAATGTTATGATCCAAATTCTCAGAATATCATAAAATAATAGAAGTACATACCACAGAATGTCAACATGGAGCACAGCTCCAATATTGATAAGTAACACAATAACTCCTTAAATAATACAGGAACCCCCTCCAAATAACCCAATACCATTCATACTTCACAATTCATGTTTAAATAATGAATGCATTATCTCTTATATATATCTATTCACACTTGCACACGAGGCCCCTTTATCACTAGGTCGACCCTATTACATATGTATTTACACATTACATGTACATTTAGGCCCCTATATGCCCCCCCTTGGGGTCATATCATATACATTTAGCCATATATATGCCCTTCTTGGGTCATAACATAATTGATTTCAAGTGAATGTTGTCAAAAGAATTGTTTAAAAAGAACAGACTACATGTATGCCTTGAATAAAAGGAAGACATATTTGTCAATGAATAAGAACATGAAAAATTCATATTTTATGGGGTGCATGATATCCACCAAGACATGATATGATTATCGCATTGGGAATATTTTACTTTGTAGAAAGGATTTAAAAAAAAAATCACTTAATTGGTAATCTTCATCTATCAAGAATCCAAACAAGGTTGAAAAAATATCCTTCATTTTATTCAAAGGTACATCATGGACGAGAGAGTGAGCCATTAACAAACACTACATTGTCATGGATGTGTGACTTATTTTCCAAACATGGAGTGTATTTCAGATAAAGACACAATACATATTCCATAAACTTCTCAAGGAGGGAAATCTACAACTTGTACAAGGATATGCTGAAGGTGTTGAAGGAAATGGTAAATTTTTTACATATGCATATTTTACAAGAATATGGAAGAAATAATTCAACAATGTATGTATTCCTAAGAATTAAAGGATGGGGATTTGCAATATATGTGCTACTCTTAAATCAAGAAGAGATAAATCTAAAGGGGTGGAAAGAGGTAAGTATTTACTATTTTGTTTTTTTTAATTGGATAGTTATCAACTATGAAAACATATGATCAATATTTTCATTTTATATCATGTGTAGATTGCATAGTCAAAGCACTTCAAGAACATCGGAATCAACAATCAAGTGAAAGGAAAAAGTTGTACAAACATCAAAAGAAGTGTTATGATGCTCCAAACAAATATTTAGGTATGATAATTGATGGCATGGACCAGAAGAAAACACTTCTACCACATTTTGTCTGTACACCAAAAGATTTACAGGAAGAGAATTTCATTCAGTTTCACTTGGTTGGTTGTATGGTTTTGAATGGAAAAATGTGTCCAAGGGTTTACTTCACAGCTCCAAATATTCATAATGATGCAAATATGTCCATCACCATAATTCATCATGTGCTCACTCATTGGTCTGGCAATCTTCCTTAAGTTCTCTATCTATAGTTGGACAACACTAGTCATGAAAATAAAAATCAAATTGTGTATGGATATCTAAGCATGCTTGTTGAACTGAGAATCTTTCAAAAGGTTAAATTTGTTTTCTTTCTTGTTGGACACACTCATGATCATATTGATCAAATGTTAAGTCATTTTTTAGTAACATTGAAGAGGAAAAATGTTGGAATCCTACCATCATTGATTGAATGTATTAAGAAAGAATACATTCCCGAGCCTTTTTTCATATATTAGAAGAAATTGTTGACATGAGAAGATTTATTCAGGGGTCACATCGTGAAGAAAAATGTATTGAGCAACTTAATGACATTAGCTTCCAACATAAATTTTGTTTTAAAAAAATTGATGGGAAAACACTTATATGGGGAAAGAAATATTCAACTATTGCAGAATGGGGGCCTTCATCAGGTTTAGAATTTTTTAAGTTCATTCTAGATCGTCCAATATTTGCATCAAAATTATTGTTATTATAATTAGTTGTTGAAATCCATAATGCCAAGAGGCATAATAGAGATGTAGATTATTCTGAATGCCTGGAAGAAATACAAAAAGTCCATTAAAGATGCATGTGAGTACTTTGATGTTGTTGATTCGGTTTGGTGGGAGTCTTTTTTCAATGGTCAAAGTGACATAATTTCAAGATCAACAAATGAAGATACATTTTTGAATACTCCATTTCATTGGCCACAAAATATGCCAAATCAATCCAAAGAAAGAAACATTGTTGAACAACAAGAATCAAAGTGTTATTGAGTTTACAGAAGCAGAGGAAAGAGAAATGTATATTGGTTCTCGAAGGTCGCGTGCACAATGTGAAGCCATGAAATACCTTTACAGGGGTTCAATACATGATATTAAGGAGGGTAGTATGATTGTGGTCTTAGAAACTGAAGATCCACATGGTTATCCATTATGGGTTGAAAATGTAATAAATATTGAGAAAGAAAATGAAGATGTTATTACAATTGAAGTGCATTGATATGCAACATGTGCACACCAATTCAATGGTGTGCACAAGCCAAAGATGGTGGTTGAGAAACATGTCGATAGAAAGAGAAAAAGAAATGGTCAAAATACAACTCGTCATTGCACTGACCTCTTAAAATTAGAGGATGTTTACATACTTGTTTATGACTTCAATTTGACAAAGAGAGGAACTCTTCACTCCAAGACAAATATATTATCAAGAGGTTTTTGGCACAGAAAATAACTGTAAGATGGGAGTCTGTTGAACCTAGTCATAGATCTAAAAGTATTTTGACATCTGAAATGTTGGGCATGCATGTAGACTTAGATGGTGCATTCATCGGCAATAGAGAAGAGTATGGATCATCTACATCTTCATCCAATCATTCATCAGAAGATAATGTAGACTTTGATGGTATTTCAGAATCCATGAGTCAATCTGAATAAGTGTATGAAACATTTTATTTATTTATTATCCATATGATGTTTGTATAGTAACTAGAAATGAGCATTGAACTTACATATGATCTTACATGAAGTTATGAATCATTTCTATGTTTTATGAATTATATGTTTTCATTATGGAGAATATAATAAAATTTCTTAGCTCATATGTTTTCAATATGGACAATATAACAATACTTTTAAGAAATAATTTATGTTTCATTCAATGTAACTTGTATTTATTTTTATTTTATTAAAAGTAAAAAAATATCAAAAAGTGATGTTGAATTTTTGAAGTATAGTGTGATATTTTCATGGCATTATGTATTATCTTGTGCTTGGAGTGATAAACTAAAATTTAAAAAGTAAGCATTTAATGGTTGATTTTATGATTTTGTTTACAGTAATGTTGTTTTCTTTTACCACTTTAAAAAAATGTGTCATTTTAATACCCCAATTTTAGAATGGGTGCTACTGGTAGCATTACTTTTCAATTTGATGGTTGATTTTGAGGTTTTGGTTTTAATGGTACCAACTACTAAAAATACGATTTCAAATTATCTATAATTTTAACATTTTAATTTTGACCCCGTTTGAAAAAATGGTGCTACCGATAGCACCACTTTTTGATTTGTGGATTGATTTTCATTTTTTTATGCAAATATATGGGTTTTTTGGGTCAGAGTTATCATTTTGAGGTCACAGTTCTCATTAAGTCAGTAACTTTGTTACTTCAAATCATATTCCATTGGGAGGACCATACATGATAGGTGGGTTGCAAATTACAGTTATAGATAGGCATCTATGGGTAGATCCTCATTTTCGTTGATCAATAGAGGCACCATGCATTTGATTCCATTTCACAATGGTATACAAGTCATATTTTTTCAGAGATCAGTTAATTTATAGGTGTAGCGTACAATTATTCTAAGATCCTCGACATCCCACATGGGAATCTCGCCCTTGAGTTACCATTCTTAACACTAGACTTTCCTATGCAAATGGATGGTTAAAATTTAGTGAGATTTATTTTGGTTGGTGTTTAGTGATCAGAGTCCATTTCATAATCATAGGCATTTTACGGGCATGTTCATTAATTTTGTGGAGAGTTGTTATTTTTAGTAGTTTTCCTATTTTCTAGGAGCCCGAGTTTGGATGTCTACATGTTAGATTTGATAAAATATTTGGGAACCTTGTGAGCTCACGATGCTAATGATATTTTTTGGGTGACATGTGAGACATTGCTATTTTTAGCAGTTAGGGTTTTAGGGCTCATATGATGATTTTGAGAATATAGTTGGATTCCTTGCAAAAAATCAAATTCAATGAAACTAATTTCATCGACATGCAAGACACTATTATTTTTAGTAATGCTTATTTTTAGGTGTGTTGTATTTGCCTAGTGGTTCCCTTCACTTTTCATCTTTCCTATTTCTTAGGAGTTAGATTGTTATTTTTAACATGTATATAATTAGTTGTGTTATTATTAGTAGGTGAGGGAGGTATTATCTTGGTTCTGATGAGTAGTTGAGAAGGTGTGGACTGAGAAAGTGGAATCTCTTAAGGGTACCACATGGAAACCATTCCATCCTTATTTCCTCAAGAAAACGCTAAACACCTATTTAGAAATTAGTTAAAATTATTTTTTCATGAATTTAGTTATATTTTTAGTGGATAACTCATTATTATTTTTGAAAAGGGAGGGTGCCTAGGTCAATTGATTCATCTTTAGTAACTTTGGAAAAATTGGAGATTTGGAGATGAGTATTTTGGTCAAGGCCATTGTTGATGCTAAATGACTAGGGAGTTCCCAACAACAAACATCTCAACCTCTTGGTCAACTAAACCAAGAAGAGTCGGAAATGTCACCCTATTTTATAGCCTAAAGTTAAACACCAAAGCCCTAACTAGAAGTCTAAGCATGAATCACTTCTTTATACTTTTTGTGACTATTCAATTTTTATAAGTTTTACAATTATATGAATTGTTAATGCTTTTGTTTGTGTGCATGAAAAATAAATTAAAATATAATTATTGAAAAACATAATTGTAAAAATTAATGAATTTTATAAAATATAATTGTAAAAATCAAATAGTTAAAAAAAAGAAATGTAAATAAGTTTTCTATTTTGAAGATATTTTATTTCTATGTATTTTGTATTTATGTTATTTTTGTTTTGTAAATGAAATACAACTTAAACAAAATGTGTATAAAAAATATGGGTGTAAAATTTAAAAGAAACCTTAACTAACTAAACCCTAAATTACAAGAAAACCCACAAACTTAATGAATTGATATTTTATTGCATGATTGTTTTAGAGTTATTAAATTTAAAACTTAATGAATTGATATTTTATTGCATGATTTTTTAGAGTTATTAAATTTTATATGTTTTATGTCTTTATAATTTTTACCCTAAATTACAAGAAAACCCATAAACTTAATGAATTGATATTTTATTGCATGATTTTTTTTAGAGTTATTCAATTTTCTATGTTTTATGTCTTTATAATAATATTTTTGTTGGAGTTACTTCACACACACCTAAGATTTCTTTTTCCTAAGGTTTTTATTTGTTTATTAGTCATTATCCAGTCTCCTATATTTTAGGAGAGAATATTCCACCTGGAGAATATTCTCTTTCAATTCACACTTCAGTTTGACTAGTTGAGTTGAGTTTAGATGTTGCATTGGGATCATCACCATGCTAATTCGACCTTACCTTGATATCATCACCAAAGTGGCACATTAGCCTTGATTCCTTAAGTTAACTCCTCAATACTTTATCTTCAATCAGTTAACTGAAGACTAGTTGACTAGTTAACTCAACTAGGTGGCGGCTCACTCCCGTAACTGCCTGAGAGACTAGAATAGGTGGCAGTTCACTCCCGTAACTACTGGCGTGTGTCCATATCACTCTAGACCACCACTATGGAGACCTGGCTCACCTCAAGTCGAACTCATTGAGTTATACAGAGTATATCATGTGTAAATTATTCATTATTCATAATGGTTAATGAGAATTCTTTCCATTATTTCTCTCCTTCTTCTTCTTTTCCAAATCTCTCTACAAATGTGTGTAGTATTTTCTATCTAGATATATTGTGTATAGGTTCAACACATTTAAATGGTATCAGAGCCAATAGAGTGCTAAGCAAAGCTACACCAAAATGTTTTGCAGGTACCGAAGATTGAAGACAGCGGAAAGATGGAATTCCAAAAAGAATTCATTCTTACACCTTACAACTATTTTGCATGGAAGGAGAAAATAGCCATACATCTCCGATCTAGAGGGTTGTAAAGGTTAACCATGAATATATATACAGAACCGACATCATCCATAGAAAAATCCAAGTACTTAAATCGCATGGATGAGGCACTTGGAACAATTTGCAGTCTTATTTCTCCTGATCTCCTTTTTCATATATCTTCCTGTAAGACTCCCAATGAAGCCTAGACCATATTGGAAGGGATCTTTGGAAAACAATATGAGATGAGGGGACACATTCTCTACGTGGAGCTGCTCACATTGGATCCAAAAATCTTTGAGAATATGCAAGATTTCTTTACAAAATTCAAGGATTTATTGTCGCAACTCAAAGCTTGCGGGGTTGATAAATCGAAGGAGGAGAAACAAATGGTTCTCACCATTTTCTCCAAGATTGGACCTAAATTATCTATATTCGTATCCACATTCCATACTATCATATTCACCTCTGGATCCACATGGATGATGCCTTCTCTTGAGGACTTTATCGAATCCCTAACACAAGAGCAAACCAAGCTCATCAACATGGGCGCAATCAAAGGCCCAAGGGCGCATGCACTCACTGTGCATGATGGAAGCCACAAATATCATAAATATAAAGATAAATATCAGAGGAAATCTCATGCACATACGAAGAAGGAAGGGTACACAAAACCCTTCACCGATGCCTCCAGATCCAAAGGAGAAAAGGGAAGAAAAGGAGAGAAATGCACATGATGTCACAAAGGATTCCATTTGGAATCTGCATGCATGCAAAAACAAATAGATCTGATGTCTCAGATACTTCAGAAAAACAACCTTGGATATCACATCCCAGAGGGTGCAAATAAGAAGATGCCAGAAGATCTGAATTCCAAGAAAGGCAATTCTAGCCATGCCTTGATTGCAAACAACTCCTCTCTCGATGCTTGGATCTAGATTCAGGGGCATCACATCACATGGCTGCCTCAAAAGCAGTCTATTCTTCTTTGGATGCATGCAAAGGTCCTCCTATTCTAATGGGGGACAACTCTTCTGTCGAAGTCACCGGCAAAGGAAGGATTGAACTCACCAATGTAAGCTTCGAGAATGTGTTGCATGTTCCCAGGCTTTCTTTCAACCTTCTCTCTGTGTATCAAATGATGAATTCTAGCACCAGAAAGAGAGTCATATTCACACAAAATGTTGTGGGCATCTACAACATGCAAACCAACTCCAAGGTTGCTACCAGTGAGGTAAATCATCAGTCTAGATTGTATATATTTTCTGAATTCATTGAACCTGATTATGCTTTACTGCTTACTCATGCTGATGAAAGTAGTAAGATATGGAACGAAAGGTTTGGACATTTGAATTTCAGATACATGCAACAGCTTAGCAAGAACAGATTAGTTGATGGTCTACCAGACATCCATTTCTCCAAGGGAGTATGTGAGGGATGTGTTCTCGGAAAACACCCTCAAGAGAAATTCGACAAAGGAAAGTCTCAGTGAGCTTCCACACCTTTAGATATGATCCACAATGACATCATGGGTCCTTTTCTGCATCCATCGATCAACAAAGTGAGGTTTTTTCTCATTTTTATTGATGATTTCTCACGTTTTACTTGGATCTACTTTCTCAAGCAAAAATCTGAGGCCTTTCAACACCTCGAAGATTTCAAAGCTTTGGTTGAGATGTAGTCCGGAAAGAAGATCAAATTCCTTCAAACTGATAACGGGGGAGAGTATGTGAATCATGATATTCATAATCTTTTCCATGAGGTAGGGATTCAGTTGCAACATATAGTTCCCTACACTCCACAGCAAAACGGAATAGCCGAGCAGAAAAACAGATCTCTAAAGGAGATGGCATCTTGCATGTTGCATGCAAAGTCATTACCACAGAGACTATGGTCCGAAGCACTTAACCATGCAACATACATCGAAAACAAATCTCCTCATAGATCTATCAAGGATAAGACCCCGTATGAGGCTTGGAGCAGCCTCAAACCAGAAGTGGACCACTTTCGCATTTTTGGTTCACGTGCATGGGCCCATATTCCCTCTGAAAAGAGGAAGGCACTTGATCCACAGAGCAATGAGTGCATTTTTTTTGGATACCCATATGGTGTGAAGGGATATCGTCTTATTGATCTTTCCTCAGACCGACTCATCATTGATCATAGTGTCCAATTCGAGGAAAGTGTCTCGCATGTACCTCAACAGTCGCATGCAGACACCTTCACTCTTCCACCTGTCCGAGATGATGAGCATGCGCATGCTGACTCTTCTTCATATGAGAGTTTTGATTCAGAGGACTCAGATGATTTAGATTTAGAGTCAGTACAGTCAGATGCAGAGTCAGAGCATCCAGATGCAGTTGCAGAGCCAGAGTAGAGGCCCAAGTGGGCACAGACTACTCTTCAAGATACAGGGGATCTCGTTGGTGATCCAGTCGATACTAGGAGGACTCGATTTGATTTCAAGGAGCCTCCTATTACACTCACTACCACTGAACCATTACCTTCTAGGCATCTTTTCTTGGTTCAGTCTTCATGTCCATAGTCTTATGGTGAGGCTGCTGGAAATCCCTTTTGGGAATCCACCATGCAGGAGGAGTACAACTCCCTCCTCGAGAACCAGACTTGGGATCTGGTTCCCCTTCCTTCTGGGAGTAAACTTGTCAAATGTAGATGGGTCTATAGGACCAAGAGTGCAACAGATGGACAAATCAGCAGATACAAAGCCAGGATTGTCACCAAAGGCTTTCAGCAGGTTCATGGTATTGACTATGATGAGACCTTCGCTCCAATAGCAAAGATGGATTCCATTCGATTAGCATTGCCATTATAGAAACCAAGGGATGGGAAGTCCATCAGATGGGTGTGAAGAATGTATTTCTTCACGGTGATCTCTCTGAGGAGATATACATGGAGCAGCCCTAAGGATTTATGCAGGACTCATCTTTGGTCTGTCGACTGAAGAAGTCACTTTATGGCCTCAAGCAGGCTCTGAGGGCATGGTATGCCAAGATGGACTCCTACCTATTGTCACAGAACTTTGTATGTTGTAAATCAAACCCAAATGTATACATGTTCAGGATGACTGATTCACTTCTACTTTTAGTTCTGTATGTCGATGATTTGTTGATCACCAATTGCTCGACTTCAGCGATAGCTGAAGTCAAGAGGATTCTTCATGACAGGTTTTTGATGACAGACATGGGTCCGCTACACTTCTTCCTTGGACTTGAGATCAGTCAGGATGCATCAAGCATCAAACTGTCTCAAGCCAAGTATGCACGAGATCTCCTTGAGAGATTTCACATGACAAATGCAAGTCTGCTCCGACTCATTTCCTATCAGGAGTCCAACTTGAGGATGGCAAGGAAACTCCACTGGTTGACAACACACTGTACAGACAGCTAGTGGGGAGCTTGTTGTATCTCACGCACTCCATACCAAACCTCTCATATGCAGTTGGTGCAGTTTCCAGGTTCATGCAGGAGCCGCATGAGCTACATTGGAAAGTTGCAAAGCATATCCTTTGATACGTACAAGACACCATCACCTTTGGGATTCATTATGCAGTAGACTCTACATTAGATCTCATTGGGTTTATTGATTCTAATTGGGTTGGCGATAGCATTGATCACAAGTCCACGTCTGGTTACTCACTCAGTCTTGGTTCTGGACCTATCTATTGGTCGAGCAAGAAGCAAGCTGCCATTGCTCTATCTTCAGCTAAGGCAGAGTACAAAGGGGTAGTTAACATAACCATTCAGGATATGTGGCTACAACATTTTCTCACTGAGTTGGGCATTCAATTTCATCGGTCGATCGTCATCTGGTGTGACAACTAGAGCACTCTGAAGTTCTGCAGAGATCCAGTTCGGAGGTAGCGGACGAAGAACATCGAGATTCACATGCACTACATATGGGACTTATTACATGAGGGGATCATCGACTTACAGTTCTATCCTTCAGAAAAATAGGTGACCGACATTTTCACCAAGACCTTCACTGAGTAGAAATTCCATTCTTTGCGAGGTCATCTTGGAGTGAAGGACACAGTTGCCTAGCAACTATAGTTCTTATTTTTTACATACATTGTACCTTGAGGGGGGGGTTTTCCCATGAGGTTTTCCCTCTTTCCTCACTTTATTTTCAGTGTATCTTTTGTACTTGGGTACCTAACATGGCCTCATTGCCG
>JZKD02S1673086.1:775222-785710 GCA_000966675.3 Picea glauca
CCACCAGAGAAATTGCCAGGTCCTTCCTTTATTATTATCCAGCAAATGAAGGGATACAACCTACAGCAAAACCCGCTGTAACTTCCTCTTCTTTCTCTCACATTCTCCTCTCTCATAATACAATATTCACCATCAATCATAGTCGCGATACATTTCCCTCATAAAAGAGGGTTGCCTTATAGGGAAAAAAACCCTAACATAATCTCTATTGTTAGATCTGCGACCTTATAATGAATGGTCCAGATTTACAATGAAATTACAATATACTTTTATAAGGCAATTTTTGCTTCATGGGCTTCTCCCTCGAACCCCCGCTGGGGGCCTGCTTGCCCCCAGACCACGCAGAGGGGGTACCCCCCCTCTGCACTCCCCCGCGTGGAAGAGTGTACATACTTCTGGGGTGTAAATACTTCATGGGCTATAAACACGGCTGAAATCAAGGACCTCTAAATCAGGAAGATAATCAGGCTCCACAACCAACACTTGATTCCTTAAGTTAACTCCTCAATACTTTATGTTCAGTCAGTTAACTGAAGACTAGTTGACTAGTTAACTCAACTAGGTGGCAGTTCACTCCCGTAACTGCCTGAGAGACTAGAATAGGTGGCAGTTCACTCCCGTAACTACTGGTGTGTGTCCAGATCACTCTAGACCACCACTATGGTGACTTGGTTCACCTCAATTCGAACTCATTGAGTTATACAGAGTATATCATGTGTAAATTATTCATTATTCATAACGGTTAATGAGAATTCTTTCCATTCTTTCTCTCCTTCTTCTTCTTTTCCAATTCTCTCTTCAAATGCGTGTAGTATTTTCTAGATAGATCTATTTTGTGCAGGTTCAACACATTTACAGTTTTTAGTCTTATGAATGAAATTAAAAGTTAAAAACACTCATGTTAAAGAAAATAAACTATAAGTTAGTTAGTTTTTACAAGAAATATTTAAAAATAATAATTTTATACAATGGATTTATTTTGTTTTTCTTTTTTAAATGCTGAAAGAAACTAATGAAATAAAAGAAAAGAAAAAATATATACAAATAATTATTATTTTTTTATAAAATTAAAATTAGAAAAGAAATAAAATATTAATATTTAAAATTTACATAAACGGACATATGTATTTTTTAAGTTCACGGCCAAGCCAGACACCAAATTGGTAATCTATCATTTATTTGAGACTTTTACTACATAAGTCTCGACCAAGAACATGTTCTCACATGAATAGCCAAAGTTTACGAAACCACATTAGCCACCATGAAACTGACAAAGCTACAACAAGCTTTCAAAAATGGCTTTCTCATAAATTCTACCTTATGTTGAAAAGGAAAATATTTTATGTGGTATAGATTTTACTCTTATAATCTTTCCATCTAAAAAATAAAAATTAGTACAATTTCTCTTTTTAAGACTACCATGTATGCTTCTAAAACCCAAGAGATAAAAATAAGCAGCAGGGATGCTTCAAAAATGATCTTATAAGTTAGCATGGATGTATATATTCTTAAAAATTGTTTGTAGCCAATAAAAATGAAATATAAAACATATTATCCATACGCCTTCAGAGATATATAAATGATATAATGTCTTTGTTTAAGCATTTCCCCATAAACATGTAATGCTCTATGTTAAGAACACTCGAACGAGAGTCCTTTTATGACTCTAGCTTCCACCTTTTAAAATTTCAGCCATGCATAATACAGCATGTCATTAACCAAATATTATAACTTTGTATACAAAACAAAGGTGTATTATCCTCCTTTAATCACTTGCCACTTGTATTCATGACAAATTTATTTCATAATGACTTTAAATGAGTCCAACCAAAACCTTTAACAAATGTAACTTTAATGGTAAGGTTACTTCTTTATTAGTCCATGTCGAAGGCGCAGAGGGACTATAGCGATTGATAATTCGTTGACTTCATATTAATCTTTCTTTTGACTATAAAATTTCGCATCATCTATATTGTTCATACTATAGAAGTAAAAACATTATTTTTTATATAAAAAGAAAATCTTATCTGTCATCGTCTCATTGGAGAATATATTCAAAGTTTTATTGCCATCTTTGTTGTTCCCATTGTTGTACATGTGTAGATATCCAAAGTTTTGAGCTTAGACGCGCGTTTTTAATTTTTATTACATTTTTACTCAAATGTTTACAAACCAAAAGTTCTGAGCATGGACGTTGTTTTTAGTCCTTTATTAATGTATTTGTCCTATTATTATTACTCCTTTATATTTGTATTGAAATGTTTGCATACCGAAGGTTTAGATCATTGACACTTTTTTTATGTGCTTGAATAGGCCTGACAACTTAAATGTTTACATGGTGCGAGGTCCTGAAACATGCCTGACGGCTTAAATGTTTGCATACCATGAGGCCGTTAGACATCCTGACAGCCTTAAATGTTTACCTAAATAGGCTTCTTGAAGTACATTTTTCCTCCAAATTTTCCATATAACGTTGCAGTGAATTTGGACAATATTGTTGTCCACCGCCAATTGAATAGGCATTGTATGTTTCATACTTCTTCTAGGCTTGGAATGTGATTTCATCATCGTTGAAGCTACATACATTGTTTCTTGGTTCGGTGGGTTCTTCTTCTTCGTTGGTTCATCGGTTGTTACTTGTTTTTGTTTGGTTAAACTTTGTAAGGTTGGGGTCCTGCATTCGCAGTTGGACCTGGTTTTTTTTTTTACTTTGCGAGGTCCAGGTGTTGCACCCACAATTCAACCTACACTTCTGTCGTTCATCATTTCGGAGTAATTTTCCATGCCATAATTTCATTTTCTATTCCTTCTTTGTTGTTCAGTGTTTGTAGTTTTCAAGTAAGAATGCTTGCTTATTTCTACTGGCATGCTCATCATATGTTTTTGGTTCCTTCTGTGCTTTGGCTACAGTTTGGTAATCGTTGGAGATACATATGTTTTTTACTAGTTCAGTGGTTTTTTCTTGTTCATTGGTTCATTGGTTCATTGGTTCGTTGGTTCGTCGGTTGTTGGTTGTTGTTGTTTGGCTCAAGTTTACGATTTTGGGGCCCCGGGGCTATAATCGGGCATGTTCGTGCTTTCTTGTTGGTTTGGTGCTTGTTGTTTTCTTTTGTTTGCTTCGGATTTGCAAGGTTGGGGTCCTGCGCCAGTAGTTGGAGCTATTTTTTTTGGGGGGGAGGGGCACTTTTTAGTTTTTAGATCCTGCACGCGCGAGTGGACCTGCGGTTGTGTTGTTTTTCGTGTCTGGCGAAGCCGAGATCTGGCACATGTTCCGTGCCCGCTTGTTCTGGTGTAAAATTTTTTTGATACTTAAGTGTTGACATAATACAAAATAGTTGCATAAGAAATAATTGGACAACTACATGTGGAATTGCAGTATTTGTTGTTTTTTTGTTAAACTAAAACATGTGCAAAACACACTTATTAACCATATATGGTGAAATGTGTCCATATCACAATAAAACTTATTTATCCTCTACACAGACTGGTGTGACCACGATACAATTTGTATTGTACTTGAGATATGATATGTACACCAAAGATACTACAAAATTATATTTCCATGTCTAAAATCATATCTGGATACTCTGCCACAGAAAGCCAAAATCATTTAGCTATGGCCATGCAATTTCTTAATATTTTGTGGCTTGTAATATATTTTGGGTAGGGAAAAAATTTATATATTTACAACCATGGATGCGGAAAAGAAAAGGTTCATGTTTCTGATATCTTTTATTCTATTCATTGATTCTCATTTACTGTATGTACATATTAATTGTTCTCCGTTGCATACCAGCTTCCATTCATGTTGATTGTATTTTTTGTGTTCCCACATTCAAACAAATAGAATAGCTAGAGAAAAAGAAGGAGTCTTAAGTGCAACGGTGGAAGAGGAGATAGAAAGGTACATTCTTGTACTGTTATTTCATATTCCATTGTTTTGTATTTCATTTATTGTCTGTAATGTGTTCACCTAGTTTATTGTATGTAGATATTGCTTACCTTCCTACATAATAACTTATCTGCATTACATTTCTTCCTGCAAACTAACTTCCTTCATTTCCATTGTATTTTTCCTGCATTGCTACATTTAAACAAACAGAGTGGCTGGAGATGGCGATGGACTCTTTGGCGCGAATGTAGATGAGGAGTTGCAGAGGGTTTTGTGGTACAATCTTCGAAAAGGTATACCAATTGTGTTAGTAAATTAAACATACAAAATGGGTGGGGCAATATAATATTGGACTAGAAAATGATGATTTGGAAACAATGGGCCTTTGTGCCCTCCCCAATGCTAATTTTTCCATTTTCTATTATCCCTTTTGCTTTTTGATTGCTCTGCTTAGTCGTCTTTCTGAAAACTCCTTGGTGCACGGGTTGGCAGACTCACGGGTTCAAATTTATGGTCATGCTTCTACCTCATTCCATACTTACCCACTTTGTCGATTGCGGGTGTCGGGCTGGCGGGTTCAATATTGTGCCTCTGGCTTCAGAGGTTTTGCGATATACATATTGGTCATCGTGCCCTGCCATCATGCCCTATTTACTGTTACACATTTTTTCAGTCAAAAAATATGAGGCATACAATTTGACCCTCACGTACTCATGTTTCCTAAGTATCCCTTGACACCCTATTTTGTATTCCATCTCCTTCGACCCCGCATGTGACACTAAGAACAATTGTGGACAATATACAATGCATATGCTTGGTTAGTCCTTCTGATGTTCATCTACACATGCTTGCATCAAAAAAAGTTGGACTAGTGACATGGCCATGAGCAGTCAATCATCCCAAACATCCGCGGATTGACAAGGCCAAAGGTAAAGATGGATACATTATGTTCCTCATATGTTTACCAAACAAATATCCTCAGCTATTTGTTCATATATGGCATGGTGAATATGATGATATCATCTGCAACACATACTCGGCAGTTCATAAGAAGTATCAAAAAGTGCAAACGAGACATTGAACATAGCGCGGGTTCCGCAGATTAAGAGGCTTGGTTGCAAAAATTTGGCTCCATAGTTCATCCAAGTTATGCATCTACTTGTACATTTATGCAAGGAAAAAAAGAAAACAAAAAAATAATCCACACTACCATTCACAATACTTTTCCTATTCAAAAATTGTCACCAAGTCTAAACTTGTAACACCCAAAATACTATCAATAGAGGTCTTGAACAGTCGTCGAACTGGACAAGGGTTCATCGGGGACATAATGGTCGTCTATAGCACCTACTTGGACAAGGGAAAAAAAATAGATCCATTATGTGTGCTGACATGACAGACAAGGATTCCCTCATGATAGTCACACTGACTATCCCTACACAACTTGTCCAGAAACATGCAGAAACGATATTGCCAGGTAATGGGATATCCATTACAAATTTTAATATATTTCCCAAAACAGTATATGATTGTGGTGATTGTGATCGGATTATATCGCTCAACGAAACAAGTATTGTGGAAAAAATTCCCTCTATTTGTTTAGAATATCGTTTCGTCTCGGACACAACTATCAGCCAACTTGCACAGAGCAAGGATATTTACCCAATCAGAACCATTGGCGTAGTTACCAAACTCGCGAGAAAACTTGGCTCGCAACACATTCTCCATATAAAATATGGAGAGTCAGATGCGACAAGGCAATGGTATCATTCTCCATATCTAGTTTTGTCCTTTTCTTTCGCATGTCCATGTATATTGGTTAAGTTACACAAATATTGCATTGTTCCATGTTGCATTTGCAATTGTTCAATACTTATTCAAATTTGTTTACGTCAATGGAACAAAAATTTCTTAAAGGGAAATTTCCACTTATTCTCTTCAAAAATATAACAAAGAAAATAGATGTTAAAGAAATTATCTTTCACACAACCCAAGCAACATTTGTAACAGAATTGCGAACAGACGTAGTACATGATCTCTAGATACTAACTAGCTCTATAATTGTTGTGTGTATACATCTACAGTTTCATCCTCACTTTTCTCATACAAATAGCCTTCACCAAATTTCTAGAGTTTTTTTTTTTAGGGGGGGGAGGAGGGGGTGCAGTTGTATATTATATTGTTCAATATATTAACTGTTATGCTCACATTTCCAGGTTGAAGGTTTTTTTGTTGTAGCGAATGTGTACTTGACCTCCTTTGAGCATGTATGTGTGAAATGGAACTCTCCTACTTCTTCTTCTGCTTTCATAAGTCATGATACGATTGACTGTCTACGATGCAGTAAAAACTTTCCATACATATATAGACATTGTCTCAATGCTTCCATCCAAACCGTGGGCAACATAACCATGCATTGTACAATTCGACAAACTTTGTTACAAGATGTGCTTCCTAGGTTAGTAGAATTTTCATATGAAGCATGCCTATAGAAAAGGAAACAATGTCTACATCATGCGCAACTTTCAGATACATAGAAAATTTACCTTAAATGAGGACAATGCGATATTTCATATCAGCTGAAAAAAAAAAAAAAATCATATCGAACTTTGGCAAGAAACAAAAAATATCTCATGTGTGTCTGTAATTTTTCTTCAACACCCAGATGAATGTTCGTTAGACTCAAGTTATTCAGAGTTTACATCTATAGCTTTAAAATTATCTTTCCATAGATTATGGAAAATTAATAATACATTTAGGATCTTCGCAGTTTTTCTATGATCTTAAAGACTATAGAGGACATGCTTTGCCCTTTAATATAAGCTTTGTGACGCAAATGTAGAATGTGGCTCATTTTAGCACTTTTCCTTGATCGATGAACTTAGAAAAATTAATCTCCTGGAATAATTTGAAATAAAAGAATATGTATTATGTGAAGTCCAATGGAACTATCATATAAATGAGAGGACATTAAAATTCAAATTCATCGTTGTTACACTTGCGGTGAAGCTGACAGTACAATAACTTTACATAGACATCCCAAAATTGATTTTCTTGTAGCTTTTCGATGCTTCTCTTATACAAGTAGATCCCCGAAACTATAAGCATGGCTCATTGTATATATTCCTTGATTGAAGAACCTATTCACATGTCTAATTCACTTCATAGTTACTATTAAGACCATCAATGGGGCTTTCTTACACCAATTCCCACTTCTGAAAATTGCCATCTTTCTTTTTTTTCCCTCTGCTTTCCCTTTTTGGTTACTTAGTCGTTTTTCGAAAAATGCCTAGGTGTGGAAGCTGGCGGATTCATGTCTTTAGATTTCCACTTACTTTTATATCACCAGCCCAACCGATCACTTCCCCATTTCATATTGAACAAACTTTTTGGATCGCGGGTTCCTGGATATGCAAGTTACTGGATAGGCGGGTTCAACATTGTGTTTCCATTGTTCTATCGCCTGCAAATAGCACTCAGACTTCCGCGATATACAATTTAGAAAAAACAAACCCCTTTATCTCATTTTTAGAACTTTTCCTTGATCAATGAACTTAGCAAAATTAATCTCCTGGAATAATTTGAAATAAAAGAATATATATTGTGCGAAGTTCAATGGATTTATCATATCAATGAGAGGAAATTCAAATTCAAATTCTCCGTTGTTATACTTGCGGTGAAACTAACAGTACTATAAGTTTACTTACACCTCCCAAAATTTATTTTCTTGTAGCTTTTCAATGCTTCTCTTATACAAACAGATCTTGGAAACTATAAGCATGGCTCGATGTATCTATTCCTTGATTGCAGAACCTGTTCACATGTTTAATTCACTTCATAGTTACTATTAAGACCATCAATGGGATTTCTTACACCAATTCTCGCTTCTGAAAATTGCCATCCCCTTTCTTTTTTCCCTCTACTTTCCATTTCTGGTTACTTACTCGTTTTTCGAAAAATGTCTAGGTGCGAGAGTTGGCTTATTCACATCTTCATATTTCCACTTACTTTTGTATCACCAGCCCGACTGATCGCTTCCCCGTTTCATATTGAGCAAATTTTTTTTATCGCGGGTTCCCAGATAGGCGAGTTACCATATCCAGGTGGATATCAGTGGCCACCCACCTTTTCCAACTGGGTCAAAATAGCTTTCTGGCAATTTTGGTAATTTACTTTTTTTAGCAGTTTTTTGGGTCCTAAACTTCTAGAGTTGTTTTGAGGCCCTAAACAACATTTTTGTGGGTATGTATTTGTTGAAGGAAAATATCCCTGCGGATAGGTAGATCTCCTCTTGAGAGCTAGACTCTTAACTCTTAAGACAGAAGATGGTTATCATGGACACTGACTTCCTTTTAGATCTATATAAACTGATGTATGAGGAGGAAGGAGAAAAGAAGTACCTTTTACCGACATTTGTCCCTGCACACTGCAAGTTGATCTTTGATATTTCTCTCTTCAATAATCCCTGTGGACAAACAATGGTACAACCACTTCCTACTCTACTGATATTAGCTTGAAATAAACCCATCTATCAGATACAAGTTTATGTGAGATTAAACACAAACTAGAAAGAAACAGGCCAAGTGTGTCATATTGATGAGAACAATGACGAAAGTAACTTATAACCGTAGATGTGAATGCAACAGCTTCGTCAAGTCCCCTTTGTCCAACCCTTGCTCAAAAGATCCACGATGTGGATGATAGTAACTTCACTGATTACTCTCCTCCAGTTCATTGTGTGTTTCCTATGAGATCATAGGTTTCATGCTTCTAATTCTTCCTCCTTTCCATCATGATAGAGCCTGCTTATATAGGTTTAGAGAGGCCTAACATCTTGAGGTATCTTTAGGGTAAGTTGAGGATTTCCCTCCTTGAGTCAGGGATCTTCCCTAAGATCATGGTTGGACCAAGAGTTCGAATTCAACTACCTTCCAAGATTGAAAAGATCTTCCCCTTATTATCCTCAACAGACCAACTGTTGCCCAGAATAGGCAGCGCTCCTTCAAAAGGGCCATCAAAGCGCTATAGCGCTCCCTAGTAGGCTTTAGGGGGGTGCCAGCACTCTTAAAATCAATAGCGCTCCTCCTGAAGGGTTGTTCAGTGTTATAATTCTCCCTATCAGTTTATAGGGGAGCGCCAACACTCCTAAGAGAGATATAGGGGAGCGCTCTCTTCTAAAAACCTAGATTCAATGATTCTTTCAGGTGGCAAGAGGTACTTAACTTCAGTAAACCATCTCTCTTCCTTAAAATCAAGTGTTTGAGGCATTTTAAGTGTCTTCTTAATGTCATGATAAGCATGACATAGGCATCATGGCAGTATGCTTTGCTTGACACTTGCGACACTTGTGAGCAACATGTGACACTTGCAACACTTATCAAAGTGAGTAATGTTGATGTGTAACAGATTGCCCCCCAATGTATGAAGTTAGAAGATGAGAACTGATAACTGAAATGCTTTGTAGACTTTCAAGCAAGGGTATAGATGAGGAGAACCTGAAAGAAGCTACACACAAACATCCAACAAATATTATGACATGTTTCAAACCCAAGGCAGGCATACCTATGCTTGGTTGATCAAGACTTGCAAGATATGGCCACCATAGAATACACTGTGGATCCATAATTGTATTGATAAAAGGGTATAGCCACCGAGGATACACTATGGATCGATACTCTGATGACCTGAACTGATCGTAGCCACGAAAAATACACAGTGGATCTATGAGATGATAAGACATAGCCATGACCAATACAAGGTGGATCTATGTGACAGTATATGTGCCACTGTTCAAGAGAAACTCCTTCGCAACCTGGGCAAAGTATGTATCAAAGTGATGGATCAACCCAGGGTCTTCTTACCGATCCCGATGTAGTATGAATCTAACCATGTGAATAGATGTCTTGATGTTGAACATGGCAAAAACCACTTGATTACCAGTCAATGATGTAAACCATTAACAAGCGTGAGGGAGATCACCATTAATGTCAATGATTCCCAAGGCACCCTAGTACATTCCAACGAATGTGAATGGATGAGCTGGAATCGAACATCCGTGGAATCATTCGATCAAAGGTCAATGATGTAAACCTACTGTCGGACGTGAGGAGGCCTACCATTGAGGCATGTAGGTGCCAAAGTACTAACTGGTTTCTAAGTCTGATTCTTAGATAATGTGTTGAAGTCAATAGGAATAGGCTCGTCGAAGGAGGGCCTTGATGTATCCCCCATCAACGACACGAAACAGACATAGAGATGTAATTGGTAGATCAAATGAACATGGACTGACATGGGTATTAAGACAAGATATTTGTGATGGTTGACTCTCAAGTCAGATACTTCCCTTGAACATTGAGGCACTGTAATGATCCCAAGCCATTATGCAAGGATCATCATTGTTTTGGCGTCTTTTTAAAACTTTTTCTGAGTGAGGTATTTCGTCAAACACTTTGTTGATCTACCTTTTAGATGTGTTTATATATGTGTATGTAGCAAATAACAGAAAGAGATAACCATGGAACATACCTCAATCATATGCAATAAGATAGACAAGCCAAAACATCTCAATTCTTCTTTATTCATAAAATAGAGAAACC
>JZKD02S1673086.1:790809-826999 GCA_000966675.3 Picea glauca
ATGCTCGATATAACTCACCTTCGGTAAGTTCCTCTTCCTTTGTTTAACGAACTGGAAGAAGTAAGGGTTCGGTCCCATATGGGCCTGTCGATGTTTGTTTTAGCGAGTCCAAAGACAAAAAATTCGAAGGTTTTTCATGATTATAGAGTCTGGAAAAACACTTAAAAGAGAACTCTCTCAGTTCCTTTTTCGTACAGTTAGTCTCACAAGGCTGAAAAAGAGATAAACTACCACTCGAAATATGCCCTTTCGAACCTTTTAATGAGTGTGAAAGGAAGCAAGATCACTTGATGATCTTTTCATGTTTAGAGAGTCTGAAAAGAGTTTAAATGTGACTCCAAGGGTTCCTTTTTCGTGTATCCATACGGGTCTGAAAAAGAGATAAAAGTCTACCCGGTGCGTTCTTATATTCTCGAGCTTGAGAACAAACTAAGACTATGCTCATGGATGTGACAAGGTAAACAACCGATCAAAACTTCTTTGAAACCTATAGTGTCAAAACTGCAATCTAGAGGTTTAGTGAGGCCATTATATTGTTAAAGAAACCCACAAATAACTATACCTTATAAAAAAATGGAAATTTGTAAATAGTAATACAAGAAAAATCTTCATTTACCATTTCATTTGCATAAGGATTTGTAGCAGTAGAGATTCTCATTTTGGAGGTGGATCTTGTTTTGCTTGATACTAGAGCTACGGTTGACCATTTCTCTCACCGTTTGGACCAGGTAGATCTTCATTTCCTCCTCTTTCAATTACATGGTTCAAAATTTGTTTTCACAACAATATTTAAATAAAAAACGAAGCCCTAGGTCGTCCAAAAAAGATCAAATCAGCCTCTATTCAAAACGGTGGGAAAAAGACATTTGTTTACAAAAATTCTTCTAGAGGGTGATAGCATAGATTCCAACTCCTTGATACTTGAGTAGATATGTCGTTTTGTTAAGGAATCCATAAGAAACTCAAAAATATGCCCATGCAGCTATTGATGAAAGTTATTTTAATTTAAAACGTTTTATTGCTGCGTAGTGATTATTGAGTAATAAAAAGGAGGGCATGGTCCCTTTTGAACAGTATGGGAAATAGATTTCAAGTTTTTTAATTACTTAAGAAATTGCCGAAAAATTGAATAATAAAATTCTTTGTTTTTTGTTTGTAGGTGATTTCAGCAATGACCATGATTGAGTGGAAGGAACGGGATCATGAGCTCAATGATTTGGCTTCTTTGTGGAGTCCTCATATGCGGGTTGCATTGAGAGATTGTGGCCTTCTGAAATTCTTCAAACTGCAAAAGATGAAGAAAGAGATCCTTCTGCTTGAGCACATAATCAACTTGTGGGATGTCGCAGAGCAAGGGTTTCATATCGGGACACAGCTTTTAACTATCGAGTTGGAAGATGTATATTTCTTGACTAGCCTCTCGAAAAGAGGGGCTCCTATAGCTTTTTTCAGACAGAGGGTGATTTTTGAGCAAGTGGATGTGTACCTGGCATGTCATTATGTCACACGAGCAATACTGGTGGGGGGTAGAATCCCCATCAAGGATATCATAGAATTACCCCTTCAGTCTATTTTTTTTTCCATCACGAGTGTGATAGGAAGCACTAGCGCACATCTGGCATCGAGATCACAGGTAGCTTATGGCATACAGTGTTTGGAACCAACACTATTTAACTGGAGCGCAGGGTTTCTTCGGAACGTGAAGGACTAGGTTTCGAGATGTAGGATGGGGCAGAAGCAATTCGGATATGGTTCTTTCTTGGTATCATTCTTCTTAGAGAGCATCCCCCAAATGCAGCCTTAGATTTCATTGGTGGTATGACCAGTGGGAGAACCACGGATGGAACGGTGGACTAGTCTGTCTCTGAGACTAGTGGCAGAGTCAGAGTTATGTTTCATCGGTGACTTCTTCACTTGGCTGAGATGCCAATATCTTTGGATAGAATACTTTCCATATGCCGAGGTGGACTTTCACGGGAGGATGGATTTAATTCTACCAGCGGGGGAAAATTGGGATGCGTCAGGTGAGAGACTAAACAACACCTTGTCTAGTGTTTTTTTTTGTTTTAAGTTTTTAACGTATGTAAATTTTTTTGGGTACGTAGAAGATTTTTTAATGGATGTGTTGTTTTCAACATGCAGACAAGGGAGCAGTGCGTCTGGCCGAGATACCAATATCGGGATGTCACAGGGGTGCTCAGGTTGCAGTAGATCTAGGGGCACTAGTGATAGGTCTCCCGAAGGTTGAAAGAAACCTTCAAGGCCTTACGATGGGCATTCCTCCTCTACAGAGGAGAGAAGTGCCTTTACATCTACAGAGACACATTGTGGGGGTGCCTGAGAATGTTAATTCTCTACTGAGATGAGTAGTGCGCACAGTGATATGTTATTCTCAGCATAATGCAGTGCAGAGAGATTAGAGTCTCTCTAGTGATTGTATATTTTGTATGACTTGTCGGACGATGTTGTATGGGTATAAAGACCCAAAAATTTTCTCTTCCAAATACTTTTTTGATGTAATCAAAACATTTTTAGTCACGCTATGTATATATATACAGTTCCGAGTTTTTATAGTGCCAGAAGATTTGTAAATGATGATGTCTTTAATGTGATGTGTTTTAATTTACATGTGATGTACAATTTGTTTTCCTTCATGAAACCTTATCTATGGGTGAGATACCGATCCATGATGTAATTGGCTAACAAATCTGAAACATTGTTGAATTCTCTTGGAATATGTTTGTATTCAATGTAATCAAATATTCGTTCAAGACGATGAACTCGTAGGTGGAGACATAGCAGGATAGGATTATGAATAGCGTAGATACGATTAAGTTGGCATACCATGAGTTGCGAGTCTAGGTTAACAATCATAAGAGAGATACCTAGGGAGGAGGATTGGGTCAAAAGTTCGATGACAGCATGATATTCTTCCATGTTATTAGTTGTTGGTCCTAAGAAAATACCTACTGAACTCACCAACTCATCAGATTGGTAAATGACCTATGCTGTCGAAGTAATGTTCTGGGTGTGTCGACTAGCACCATCCACAAACCTGACAAAGATAGGAAAGGAAGACGTCATCTGTGCATGAAAACACAAGGCACAGTTATGAGTGGCAAAGGTAAATACTCGAGCACGCGAAAGAAACAGACACACCAAACTAAAATACAATAATGTACAAAGTACATATGCTAGGTGATCTAGGCATAGTACTTTTTAAGGTAAAGCCCGTTCTGGGGCTCGCCTAGGGAGATTCCATCATAGTCGACTAACTCGTAGGCACCTCTGTGCATAACACATTTTACAATGTAAGGGCCATGCCATAGAGGTTCTAACTTACCTGTCCTTAGTTTGTCATGAGCCTGGTCATAGACGAGGACTAAGTCTCCTTCTACAAAAGTCCGAGGATGGACGGATTTGTCGTATTGATTTTTTATCCATTTCTGATGTGCCTCATTAACGAGAGTGGCATCACGACGTGTTCATCTAGTTTGGTCAGATATAAGAAACATTCTTCTTCGGAAAAAGTATGGGGTAGGAGTTCTACTTTAAGTTTCAGAGATGGAATCTCACACTCGATTGGTAAAACAGCTTCGATGCCATACACTAACTGGAAAGGAGTGAACCCAGTTGCAATTTTCACGGAAGTACAGTAAGCCCAGAGAGCGGAGAAAAGTTGTAGATGCCAGGATGTCTTATTTTCCCCTACCATGCATTGAATAATGGTTTTGAGGACCTTGTTGATGGCTTCAACTTGTCTGTTGACCTCAGGATAGTATGGGGATGAGTTTTCATGGAAAAAACCCATCTTGGCATGCAATTCACTCATCATCTGGTTCTTAAAGTGTGAACCGTGATCGGTGAAAATAGCATGTGGTACACCAAAATGAGTTATGATGTGGTTAAAAACAAAAAGAGTTGTGGTACAACCATCGTTCAGAAAGGTAGGCATAGCCTCAGCCCATTTTGTAAAGTAGTCAATGGCGACGATTATATAACTGTGCCCCCCAGCTAAGGTAGGCTTACATTGCATGAAATCAATACCCCACTTGGCAAAGGGGATGATGGCGATAAAGGGGTGCAGCATAGTAGGGTGTGTGTGTACCTTGTTATTAAAAACTTGGCAGGGTGGGCATTTTTTTACTGCCTCAATACAATCTTTGAAAATCGAGGGCCAAAAATAGTCGGCACGTAGAATCTTCTGGATTGTAGCCATCCCAGAAAGGTGATCGCCACAAGCTGCAAGGTGACAATAATTCAGAATGTGTTTAGCCTCTGCATGAATCAGATATCGTCGAAGGATAGTTTCAATACCACGACGATACAAGGTGTCGTCGATGATAAGATAACGGTGAGTATGGTGATGAATACATCGACGCTCTTCACGGGAAGTGTTAGGCTGAAAGCGTTGGGTTTGGAGATAAAGGAAGATGTCTCCATACCAAGGATCAGAGGTGTTGATGAGGAAAATATTTTCATCAGGGAGATAATCTCTGGGTTCGATATTTTCATTAGCATGGGGGAGATCACAGATAAGCTCCGCAAACACCAAGGAATTTTTGGCTATGGACTTCGCAAATTCAAGATCAAATTCCTGAAGGATGACAATCCATTTAGAGTATTTTCCCCTGAGCAATTGACATGTCAAGACATGGTACATGGGGTTTGAGTCTGCAATCATAGTGGTGGTGCGTAGTAGGATGTAATGGCGAAATATCTGGATAGTGATGACGGCTACCAGAGCCAGTTTTTCTACATGTGAATATTGGAGTTCGGGTCTAGATAGACTCTTTATTAGGTAATAAATCACATGTTCCTCACCGTTGGGGTCCTCTTGAACTAACACCATTGCAATAGTGGAAGTGGAGGCGGCTAAGTAAAGGATGTAGTCCTTTGTATACTCTGGAGGGTGCAACAAAGGTGCATGGGTCAAGGCATGCTTGAGAGCTTCAAATAATCATTGAGCGATGTCATCCCAGATGAAAGGGGTGTTTTTCTATAACAATCACATGAATCCTTATAAATGAAAAGGAGAAGGAAGTTTGCTTTTCCTTGCAAACTTTAGAGTTGGGTCAAACTAGTAGGTGGGGGTAAGGCTAGAATAGCCTTAATCTTTAAGGGATCCACCCGAATCCTGTCTTTAGAGACAACAAAACCGAGGAGTTGAGCGGATTTGACAGCAAAAATACACTTATGTGGGTTCAAGAGGATACAGTAAAACCGACATCAAAGAAAAATATCCCGTAAGTGATCAACATGATCTGATCGATTGGATGAGTGGGCAGGTAAGTCGTCGAGGTAAGGTTCTGCAATATGCTTGATATCGTGGAAAGCATACGACATGGCCAAATGGAAAGTAGCACCAACATTTTTGAGACCAAAAGGTAACTTTCGATAGGCGAAAGTTCCCCATGGGCAGATAAAGGTTGTCTTATGTTGATCAGCAGGTAAAATTTCAATCTGGTTATACCCGAAGAAACCATCCATGAAAGAGAATATTACGCTCCCAGCACAATTATCAATGATTTGGTCGATGAAGGGCATAGGGTAGTTGTCCTTTGGACAAGCCTTATTGAGATCCCGATAGTAAACATAGACATGAATGGTCCCCTATTTTTTGGCAACCAAAACAAGGTTGGAGACCCATTCTGTCAAAGGGACGGGATAGATAAAGATAGATTTTAAAAGTTTCTCAACTTCTGCCTTTATGGCTGCAATTTTCTTGGGATGAACCGGGTGGAGTTTCTGTCGAACAGGTTTCGCACCTGGGTAAGTCTTGATTTCATGCACGATGATTGAGGGGTCGATTCCTGGCATTTCTTCATAGCTCCAAGCAAAGACATCTCAGAATTCTTTAAACAGAGCGGTGTAAGATACCACTTCTTTGGGTGTGCAATTACCACCAAGGTTAATGTTTTCCACAATGCCTTCTTTGATTGAAATATCAATAACGATTGTCGTAGAGATATTACCCATATTCCCCTCAGAAAGAGTATCTTATGTGAGGATGGGAGATTGTGGAGAATTGGTAACATCAGGAGGGAAAACAGAGTGTGTGTCTTTGTGAATTTCTTCTAGAGGTGGAAGAAAAGAGGATCCGTGCTGGTTATCATCCCAAGGTACGTCATTGATACTAATAATTTCCATTATAGATTCGTCAGAAGGAAAAATATGGGAAATGTAATTGATTGCAGACGATAGGGAATCCAACCATGACGGCATCGAGTAGGCATCGAGTGCCAATAGATGGGGGTTTTCCAGGGAGGGAGAGGTAGATTGAATAGCCACGTATGTGGCTTTGGCTGGGCTAAGTGGGAGGGTGTCACCTAGCACATCGAATTCCATAGGACTAGGTACAATCCAAGGGTCAGATGATTCCAAAGATTGATAAGCCATAGTCGAAATCATATTGATGGTGGAAATATGATGTGTGGTGGGTGGAAGTGGTGTAGGGAAGGTTCCCATAAGGCTAGAATCTTTCAATAAGCCAACACCAACGCTTTCATATGTAACTTTGTGGTCTCCCAAAAAAGGAATGTTGTTGGTAACAGGGGCATGAGCGTCAGATGTACAGAAATCTAGTTGGTCGATGGTGACAATTTTGCCTTCATGGGGGAATTGTACACATCAAAACACTGACAAGGCGATGGAAGTCATAGCATAGAACCAACTTATTCTGAATGGTAGGTTGTAATTGAGGGGGGCATCGACCACCTCGACATCAACAGTAACAGTTTTACCACCCAACTGAACGGCTAAGGATTGCAAAAGTCCATGAGGATGAAAACCTCACCCATCGAAAGTGTGTAACATCGTAGGGGATTTTTTATGGGAAGGTAATTTCAGGCCTTTCCAACAAGCCAAAGACATGACACAAGTAGAGGCTCCCTCATCCAAGATAGTTCGGTGGATTTGTTGATTGTGAACAACAACATCGATTTGAAAAGCTAGTTGGTGGGAGAGTCAAGGATGATGATCGTCCAGATTAAACGTGAGGTTATTAGATGACTCGGGATCAAAAGCGTCGATGGTAGCCAAGAGCATTCTACGTTGACTGGGATAGTGTTGTAGAACTTCCAAAGAAGACATAGCACACGGTGCTTGAGCCAAATCTTCAACGATGTTGTAGTTTTGGGCAGCTCGTGAACTAGAATTAAAAGTAGATTTCTGGATAGTGCTCTTAGGAGGGCGTAAGATGGAGTCAAATGAAGGTTTATCGATCTGAAGTGGCCCGGACGGAGGGATAGCAGACGAAGGACTAACGAAAGATGGTAATGGGTCCGGTAAGGAACTGTTAGTGGTCTTCGACTTATCAGGTTTAATCGATGTGTCATATGTCATAGTGTGAGTGGTTGGATTAATCCTGCTAAACATGTAAATGTGGGCACTAGTCGAGGCCTCATCATGGGATTGGTTGGAACTGCCCCCTGGAATGGGGGTTTGAGCAACCAAATATTCCTGCTGTGGAAAAGGATGGGTAAGCACAGCGGGTTGTGAATTTCCATTAAAAAGCTTGGCCACTTCATCACAATGTGGACAGTCTCAGGTGTAGTGATCATCGCCACAAATGAGACATGGGAATTTCGGTTTCCGTTGTGGTTGTTATTCGGCAGCAGGGGGTTGAGGTTGATTTTTTGGTTGTTCATTGTTGTTTTTTTCTTCGATTCATTTCTTGCTTTCTTCTTGCCTCCAGACTGTTGTGAAGGGGTCGATTGGACTGTATTCACCTCGGAGACCTGATTTTGAGGGGAGGTAGCAGTGGGTGTGGTCAAATTGGAAGCATACATCGAAGAAGACCGCTAGGTTGTTCCAGTTGACTGGGAAGTAGATTGGGTTTTTACGGAGCCAATGACTCTATCCTCATGCGAGGTAGACGATGGTTTGGATGGATCAGTAGTGGCACGGGTAGCATTTGGTATCAATTCATAAAGAGTACCATATTGTGAATAAACCAAATCTAGTACTGAGCTCGAGCAATATCTTCTTCCTCGGTGACTACACCACCCATAGCAACATCACGAGCCATCTGGGGTAACAGTGATTTGGTGAACCATTCCGCTAATAATTGGTCAGGAATGGACACTTTGATTAACCTTCGTCATTGTCTCCATTCATGAATATGATCAGAGATATGTACGGAGGTTGTCTAACGAAGGGAGGTCAATAGTTCGGTGCCCGTCTCGTATCGAATGGGTAGTTGGAAGTGTGTGAGGAAGGACATGGCAAGGGAGTTGAAATCGTGAAAAGAAGCACGTGGTAGTTCAATATACCACTTTGCTGTAGAACCCGTAAGTGTTCATTGGAAAAGATGCAAACTTATAGAATCGTCCATGAGGGAGTTCGATGAACACCAAATATGGAAAGTCATCACATGGTTGTTTGGGTCTTCTCCATACTTTCCGTCGAATTTTGGAATATCAGAAGGAAGTTTAGTTGGAATAGCTGGCCAAACCGGAGAATGAAAAATAGGATCATTCATTAACTAAGACAAGTCTGGGAGGTCCAGAGTCACTAGGAAAGGTATTTTTCGGTTAACCTGCAGGTAATACTGGTGTGGCATATGAACACCAGTAGGACCATACACTGTGTTAGGCAGATAATTGTAACCAGTGGGTCCTCTTGTATAAGGTTGGTGTTGACCAGGGTACACAGGATTTGAGGGGGTTCGAGAAACATGTGCAAGCGGAGTATAACCGGATGGGTTTTGAGGATTATAAGCCAGATTTGGCATTTGTCCATAAGGAGGATATAGGTGAGTCCCTTGAGGGGGAAGAGGTTTTTGTGGAGCTTGAGGATTATGTCCCCCCGAGAACTGTGGGTTTCCTGGAAAAGGAATATTCCACGGATTGGGTGTGGTAGACACATTTTGTCCATACGGTTGATGGTAGGCTCCATATTGTGGTTTCCCCCCAACATGAGGGTGCCCTCCAAATGGAAGTGTTCCTCCAGTGGGAGGATGCCCCCCATCTTGAGGTAGATTTCCCGAAATTTGGGAACCAGACGTAAACAACTGACTGGTGTTGCTTAATGGGTTAAATCCACCAAGACTGCTCCCTCCAGGTTGTTGTATAGGTATAGAACTTCTAGGCATAACTTGGGTAGTAGTGACAATGGAATAATTTAGTGCTCTGTACCCAAAAGGGAGTGATGATGAAGTTCTAGGTGTTAGTGGTGTGCTAATTGCAGCTTGGATAACCACCACATTACTGGTGGGAATAGTCGAAACGTGAGGGACCATTGTAGAGTGGGCCATCTGGAGAGAAAAAGTGGACCTTGGGCCAACGGACGATGTGTTCAGATCAACGGACGGTGTAGCTGAAAAAATGGTAGTACCAATAAAATGATGTAAGGGTATGGTGTAGGTAACAGGCACGTCGGCACCTGTTCCTATTCCATAAATATCCCGCACCATGCGCGATGGGCTTCGAACAATGTCTGCAGTCCAAAAGGGGTCTTCGACTAGAGGGTTTACATGAGACCCAGTCGAAACGTCAGAAGGATTGGCGACGACAAATTCATCGGCTGAATTCAGTTGGAGAACACATCTCTCATATCCCTCAGGAATGCGGAAAGCCTCCGGAAACACTAAAACAATTCGAAAATTCTCTAAAGGGGTGGGAACTTCTTCTTGGGAGGTTATAGTGTCATGAACCTCGCTCTGTTGAGGAGATTCCTCCATAGAATGAGGGGGTAAAGGGGTATTCTCTTCCATATTTTTTGGAGTAAGTCCTTGTAGCCTACGTGAATGGCGTGGAGGGTCAATGTTGGCGAAAAAGAGTCGGTGAAAAAAATCTATGGCCAACTATCAAAAAGAAGCAGCATACGCTAATAGAATCTAGGAATCACAACCAAGAAAACAAAACCTTCTCTCAATGACCATTCTATTTGGTGATGAAATCCAATGTCACGTGATCAAGTCAAGAAGGGGTAGGGATATGGTGGAACAGTTACAATGGCGACCTGCTTAACAGACTTTCACCTTGGTGCAAGCTTCCACGCAGTAATTGTGGATTTACCCTTCAAGGAGCCCGAGTGAGTTTGACCAATGTATGTTCCAGGTACAGTGAGACTTCCCTTCACTGTCACCTTGTGTAACACCCTAAAGATTATGGCCACTAAGGTTACCAATTCACAGTCAGCCCCTGGGTGAGTACAGTCGACACTCCAGTCCGAACGTATGGGCAGGGTATCTAGCCTAAAATCAACTTGAAAGGATTCCACTCAACATTGTGGGTATACCTTTAAGCGATCCCCATAATATGATCTGACAACTACAATCAGTCAAACCACGGAGGGATAATCTTTGTAGCTTTCCCGAGTGCGACCTCGTGCGTAACTCCTCTGTGAGAGGGGGATCCCAGGAAGACTTATACGACAATTGGATTTGACTTTCCCTAGATCAGGATGCTAATGTTTGTTTTGGAAACTTTGGAGAGTTATGCTGACAACCTAATCCAAAGTGCTAATCCTAGTCTACTATTGGTGGAGGATCCTAGAAAAAAAAATGTTCTAGATAGTTTTTAATTAGCGTTCATTTTATAGTTGTTCTTTACTCAAAAGGGGTGCATGAAAGTGAAACGGATGGAATGATGACTCAATCCCCAAAAAATGCATCAAAGATGATAAGCAGTCATTTATTTTCGATGAATGTCTATTTAAGGGAGAGAGAGAGAGTTATTTTCACTAACAAGCACTAATAAGGAATGCCCTCAAACAAAAAAAAATTCAATCAAATCCAATGTGGTGCTAAAACTTTTTGGAAATGTCTTCTAATATGCAAATCAATCATGAAAATGTCTCTTTATTGTTTGTGTGCAAATAATGATTAATTCAAAACGACACTTCTCCTGCCAATTATCCTTTTGAATCAAGGAAACTCAAACAAGCATACGCAGGTTTCGTACAAACAATACACCCTCTTGTTGTGATCAAAAACAAGAAGAAAACAAAGAAAACAAAGAAAATCAATAATTTCACACAAAAGAGAGATGTTGAAGAACAATGACCTCAACAAAAACCAAATGAAGAGATTCATAGACTTCTGGTGTCCTTCACCGGAGTTTCTTTTTGCTCAGTCAGATAGGAGAGAAAACAGTAGATTGATTTTAAACTCCCAACAGCAAAAAACTCAAAAAATAATGAAGAAGGCCACAAACTCTAAACAACAAGGTATGTGTTCCTTAGAAGGAAGGATTTCAAAGTTCAGTGGGAAGAAGCAATGACTCACAGAGAGGCTCATCAAGTGAAACACAGAGGCTGGACCCTAGAAAAAAGAAATTATGGAAGGGTTTTCTACCAAAAGAGGGATGGCGCTCTGGTGTAAAGGGAACCAAGTGTTATAGCGCTCTGTCTGACACATCCAGGGAGCACTGGCACTCTGTTAACATATCCTTAGGGGCACCAGGCTTAAAAAGCTCATGAAAATGTCCAAAAATCCAAAATTTCAGTCGAATTTTGGAAATCAAGCTGAGTGTGATGGGGTACGGAGTTAATTAGCACATGAAATCAAGCAAAAAGGGGTGAACAAGGTCTGAAAACAATCAAAAGGTAAGACAAGGTTTATGAGGAAAAATCAAAACCAAAAGTTTTGATTCGATTCTCTAGAGCAAAGTTGCCAATTTCTGTTGAAGGAAAATCTCCCTGCGAACAGGTAGATCTCCTCTTGAGAGCTAGACTCTTAACTCTTAAGACAGAAGATGCTTATCATGGACACTAACTTCCTTTTAGATCTATATAAACTGATGTATGAGGAGGAAGGAGAAAAGAAGTACCTTTTACCGATGTTTGACCTTGCACGCTGCGAGTTGAGCTCCGATCTTTCGCTCTTCGATAAGCCCTGTGGACAAACAATGGTACAACCACTTCCTACTCTACTAATATTAGCTTGAAATAGAACTATCTATCAAATACAAGTTTATGTGAGATTAAACACAAACTAGAAAGAAACAGGCCAAGCATGTCATATTGATGAGAACAATGACGGAAGTAACTTACAACCGTAGATGCGAATGCAGCAGCTTCGTCAAGTCCCCTTTCTCCAACCCTTTCTCAAAATATCCATGATTTGGATGACAGCAACTTCACTGATTACTCTCCTCCAGTTCATTGTGTGTTTCCTATGAGATCATAGGTTTCATGCTTCTAATTCTTCCTCCTTTCCATCATGATAGAGCCTTCTTATATAGGTTTAGAGAGGCCTAACCTATTGAGGTATCTTTAGGGTAATTTGAGGATTTCCCTCCTTGAGTCAGGGATCTTCCCTAAGATCATGGCTGGACCAGGAGTTCAAATTCAACTACCTTCCAAGATTAAAAGATCTTCCCCTTATTCCCCTCAATAGACCAATTGTTGCCCAGAATAGGCAGTGCTCCTTCAAAAGGGCCATCATAGCACTATAGCGCTCCCTAGTAGACTTTAGGGGGGTGCCGGCACTCTTAAAATCAATAGCACTCCTCCTGAAGAGTTTTTCAGTGTTATAATTCTCCCTATCAGTTTATAGGGGAGCGTCAGCGCTCCTAAGAGAGATATAGAGGAGAGCTCTCTTCTAAAAACCTAGATTCAATGATTCTTTCAGGTGGCAAGAGGTACTTAACTTCATTTAACCATCCCTCTTCCTTCAAATCAAGTGTTTGAGGCATTTTAAGTGTCTTCTTAATGTCATGATAAGCATGACATAGGCATCATGGCAGTATGCTTTGCTTGACACTTTCGACACTTGTGAGCAACATGCAACACTTGCGACACTTATCAAAGCGAGTAATGTTGATGTGTAACAGTAGCAGTAAGAAAATTTCATCATAAAATTTCCATCAAAAGTTGTATTCATTGGATATATCTATCCAACGAGCCATATTATGCCTAAAACGAAGATCGTATGCAAAATTTATGACCCCAGGAAGTTGATGTATTGACTTATCCAAACGGGGCCCACATGACTTTTGGTGCTTCATCTCCTAGGGTTAGGTTTTCGGATGTCTATGGTTTTTGACACTCCTGTTTATAGTAAAAAGGCCTTCATATCCTTATTGTAATCATGTTCTTGTGAATGAATGTAGCCTTCACATCTCTTCTCAAATATAAGCCACCACCATTCCAACAAGCTTGTTTTCCGCTGCATTTTACAATTTCAACGTATTTTCTTATTGAATAGAAAACCAGTTTTCCTGTATCTCTATTATTCTATGTTAAGCATATGTTAATAATCTGTAGTCACTTCATTATGCTCATAAAATCTGGATCAGTGGTATCAAAGCAGTCTGATCCTTGTCGTCTTAATGCATGTCCCCAACGAGGTCAAAGTACAACGAATTGGGTCTCGAGCTTGTTTCTCTTGAGGACCAAAGATCTTGCATGCCCAAGTGACCTCTCATGAAAGGATAAAAGAAATATTATGGGACAGGAGATCCTTTCAAAATGTTTCTTGAGGAATCCCTCATGCAATAGAGGAACGAGATGATGGATAATTTTAGGCAAATCCTTCAGCAGATACCAACATGCAGTGCATCTTCTTCGAGCGGAGGCGCTGCCCGCTTCAAGGTATAAATAAAATTTGATATTCCTATATTTGAAGGTCAAATAGATGAAAATGGTGTATACAGGTGGTTGAATCTACTAGAAGGGTATTTTTATGTCCATAACTTTTAGAATAGAGAAAATATTACTTTTGCGCTCCTCAAAGTCGTTCCCCATGTCAAAGATTGGTGGGAAACTTTCTCTGAGAAAACGGAAACAGAGGAACCCTCATTATTTACAATCACGACCACCTGGGAATCCTTTAAGGATTCTATTAAGGAACAATACTACCCTGTTGGAAGTTATGACAAATTGTATACCAAATGGACCACACTGCGGCAAGAAAGAGAACAAACAGTGCCATAGTTCACAAATATCTTCCATACCTTGCTCACCAAGCTGGATATCAAATATTCAGAGAAACATATGGTGTTCAAGTATCGTCATGCTCTGCATAGATACATCCACACTGAAATGGAAGTTTTGGACATCTCATCCTTGGGCGCGACCTACCGATATTCCGTCAAAATCGAGCAGAAGCTCAAAAAAAAGATGCGACAATTTGGGTCTTGGAACCCCTCTCAGCAAAATCTAGGAAAGGGTAGCCCCAACCCATAGAAAAAAGGGCACAACAAATATGGATAGTATCAGGAAAACCATTCCAAGACACAAGAAAAGAAGGACACCAAAAAGACAAAGAAAGATACTGGGAAGTGGTGCGACTTCCATAAGAGCCCTTGGCATAACATTGTTGACTGCCTCTCAAAGCAGTCGTGGGTGGCCGAAGTGAAAGCCTTTGAATCAGATGTGGGTTCTGACTCTGAGTCAGAACTACAAAGGGGAATACAGATCATTGACATGTAACCCAGTGCCACCATTGCTACCACCAAGTTCCAGCCTGATGAACCAAACGAGCTAGAAGAAGGAGAGCACCTCTTCCATTCACAGATGTGGGTAAAAGGCACCCTACTTCAGTTCATAGTTGATAGAGGTAGCCAAAAGAACCTCATCTCAGTAGATTTTGTCAAGTGGTTGGCCCTGCCAACAATGCTGCACCCACAACCCTACATAATTGGATGGCTCTGCCAAGGAAGCGATCTCTGCATCAGCCAACAATGTTGATTGTCATACAACATCAAGCCCTTCAAAGACAAGGTATTTTTTGATGTTGCTCCTCTCGAAGTTTGTGATGTTATTTTGGGCCAACCTTATTTATGGAAATGCCATGTTGTATATGAGTCTAGGCCTCGTATTGTTATTATTACTTTGAACAAGAAATTGTATCGGATACCCGAGGTAGTCCCACCTAGTGTTATTTCCTTGATCTCTGCCAAGCAATGCAGGAAGGTCATATCTCAGATGGGGAAGTTTGTCTTCTTCATGATTCGCTCTCATAATGAGTGAAAGATCACAGCCACATCCAGGGTCTCTATGACCGACCTCTCCACATAGAAAAATCAAGTAGGTAAGGTCATCGAAGAATACTCAGATATCTTCTCCTCACCTATCAGGGTACCTCTACATTGTCAGGTCAAGAACCCCATCGATCTGACCCCCAGTGCACCGCTTCCCAATGGGCCAGTCTAACATTGCTCTATGTTATAGAATGAGGAGATCAAGCGATAGATCCAAGAACTTCTCCACAAGGGGCACATCCATCCCATCTCATCACCTTGTGAGATCCCAATTGTGTTGGTATAGAAGAAAGATGGAACCTAGTGACTCTACATTAATTACCGGGCCCTAAATAAAATCACAATTAGAAATCGGTACCTAGTTCCCCAAATCAATGACCTCCTTGATCAACTCGCAGGGGCCAAATACTTCAATAAGATTGATCTGAATTTTGTATACCACCAAGTCCCGATAGAACAGACAGATGTATGGAAGACTGCCTTCAATTCAAAGGAAGGCATTTTTGAATGGTTGGTCATGCCCTTTGGTTTGAGAAATTCTCCATCCACTTTCATGAGGATGATGGGCGTTATCCTATGACCATTCACCAATACTTTTACAGTGATGTATCTGGATGGCATTCTCATTTACAGCAAGTCTTGGGCAGAACACTTGCAGCATATTTAGTAGGTTTTGCACACCCTTCGACAACACAAGCTATATGCCAACTTGGAAAAATGATCCTTTGACATGGACAGTTTCCATTACCTAGGATACATTGTTGATAAGGATGGCATACATGTGGATCCAGCCAATATCCAAGTCATCTGTGACTCGCCAGCCCCAACCACACTCACTGATCTTCGGAGCTTCTTGGGCCTTACCAATTTCTACCACAGGTTCGTGTTGGGATTCTCCCATATTGCATGGGCCCTTAGCCAAATAACCAGGGGTGGTGGTAAGGAAAAATTTGTGTGGGTATGGTCCCAAAAACAAGATTTCAATGATTTGAAGCAGCACTTGTGCTCAACCCCAGTACTTTCACTACCAGACCTACAACAACCCTTTGAGATCAAGACAGATGCTTCAGACTATGTTGTGGGCACCATTCTCACTCAGCATGGCCACCCCGTGGCCTATCATAGTGAGACATTATCAGATGTTATTCATGAGTACCCTACTTATGACAAATAAATGTAGTCCATTATGCAAGCCCGCTACCAGTGAAGACAGTCATCCACACTTATCATAATCCACTATAGTTCATGCAGAAACAAGGAAAATTACAGAATGACCGCCATCAAAAGTGGTCTACATACTTACAGAAATTCCACATCAACATCAATATAAAATAGAAAGCACCAACTGCGTCGTTGATTGCCTCAGTACACCACCAGTTGTGGCACTCACCACGGTGCTAGACTCTTGCGACCATGAGACCTATGGATTGTTGTGGGGATATTCTACCCTATGGAATAACAAGCTAGGGCTTAAACTTGCATGCAGATCATGACCCTTCATAAATAACTCTTAACCTTCTACCCCAACCTAAAACCCTTTTTCACAGGCAAACATGGGAAGAACCAACTAACCTTTTTATCGACGGTTGGTGTAGATCCTCCGTTGCACTTTATCCCCTTGCTTCTACTGCTCCTTCCAAAAAGCGATACTGCAATCAAGACAAATCTACGCATGCATGCTATTGTTCTACTAGAGGGTTAGAGATTAAACACAAATCGAATAAAACATATAAAACTCATGTATTTGGGACGGGAAAAGTATTTTTTTATTAATCTCAAGATGAATCAACTTACAATGATTATAGAGACCGGCCACCATTCCTTGATCCTGATCCTGGGCTCCTCCTCTTCTTTGTCCTCCAACTGCTTTGCTTGAATTCTCCTAAAGCTTGAAGAAAGGCTAAAGGGTTGGGACAAAACAGATTCGGCAATTGGGCAAAGTTTCTTTGCTATGATTTTCCTCCTTTGAATAGTACCCCTACCCCTTCTTTTATAGGCTAGAAGGAGCTAGGGTTTTGGACGAACCCTCGGCCATGCATGGCTGGGAGTTCCAGTTAACTGACCAAAAGCTTTTCGTTCCGTCGGCAACTTTCCTGATTTTTTGCTTTGTTAGGTAAACACGGGCTGTAGTGGGCCAGCCAGCGTTCCAACGCGTGCAGTAGAAGGCCTGCCAGCATTCCAACGCGCCCAGTGATAGGATAGGGCATGGGTTACTTAATTTAGGAGGTTTTTGAAGAGTCTATTCAGCATGGCTTTGGCAATGAAGGGCAATGAGTTGGCCTGATGCTAGGTAAGCATGTGAGGTGCAATTTAGGGTTATAATAGATACCCCCTAATGTGTGAGGTTAGAAGAGCATCTGATGTCCGAAATACATTACCAATTCTTTACCAATCTGTCTTGATATGCTGAATGAGTGAGCCCAGGAAACAAGAATCAGGAGGTGTCGTCTGCAAAAAATGTCAAATGTCTCACCGAGGCGGGCATACCCATGCTCGAGATAAAAATAGAACCATGGCTACCAATCAAATACACTGTAGATCCATGTCAAATAACTATAAAAAGTAATCGTGAATAATACACAGCGGAGCTACATCTCAAAATAAGAAAGATATACATATAAAGTATCCATCTCCCAGAAGCTGATTTGGCCTGATGGCTGTACTTCAGATCTCGAGAAACAACTTCAAAATCTTCTAAACTCGGGTAGGACTGTAATATGATTGCACTACCCAGAGGTCTTCGATGGCTCATCGGTTGTGGACTTGATAATATTGATGATCGGACTGAAGGCTTCAGTGATTTCAAACAAAGACTTGATTGGACGTTCAGGATGGTCGGGTATGTAGACAAGAGACATATGCAGAGGGGCCAACTCAGGCTAAGTGACAAACTTCAATTGGACAATAGCACGACAAGTGATAAGACTCAGGTAGCATATCTTTTAATCATAAGTCTACGAAGCAGGAGGCAACGTAAACTCTCCATATGTTTGGAAGAGTAACCAAACGGTGGAGGACACAACTCAATATAGCGAGCAAAGATTCCTAAGGTCGTACTACATCCCAAAGTCTGATGAATCAAATGGACAGATGTGCTTTATCCAAGGGCGACTAATAATGCTGCCAATAAAGAAAATACTTTTCTCATCCTCTTTTTGGGGTATATTTGATTTTTTTTTTCTTTTTGTTGATTTGGAAAAAGAATAAAGGAAGATTGCGTTACAAGGGAGGAACGAGCACAGCAAACATTTAAGCTCAAGGCATAAGGACAAGACTGATGTTCTAGGAAATGATACTCTGGAAAAATCCTCCGGTGGTCAAAGGTGTTAAGACGCAAAGGAAAACTGTTACTTGGTTGATGGGTAAAGGATGCAAATGCGGTTGATAAAACACACAATGGTAATGTCCTTCGATGTAAGTTTAACAGGCCCAGAGAAGGGAAGCTTGGTGATTTTTCATTTTTAGAGAGTCTGAAAAAAGCATAAAAGGAAACTCCATTGGGGTACCTTTTTCGTCAATAGTCTAGTCGGTTCGAAAAAGGGATAAACTAGCATCGATTAGACGTCAATTCAAAACCATTTTAATGAGTGTGAAAAGGACAATATCACTCGGCCATTTTTTCAATTTTAAGGAGTCTGAAAAAAGCTTAACTATGGACTCCGTTAGGAATATTCTTCTGGACCAGTTTAACGAGTGTGAAAGAATAAGGTCACTCGGCAATCTTTTCAATTTTAGGGAGTCTGAAAAGAGCTTAACTATGGACTCTGGGGGGGTTTCTTTTTCATAAATTTAGTCCCTCAGGCCCGAAAAAGGAATAAAATTATACCTGAGGATACTCTTCTAAAGAATCAGCATTCGATAGAGTATTCCTTTGTTCGTACAGTTGACCGTCCGGACCGAAAAAGGGGTAAACGACCGTCAGACAGACGTGACTTCAAATTTCAGTTTAACGAGCGTGAAAGGTCACAAGATCGCTCGGCAATCTTTTCATGTTTAGAGGGTCTGAAAAGGGCTTAAAAGGAGACCCGTTTAAGGAATGTTCTTCGGGACCAATTTAATGAGTGTGAAGAAACAAGGTCACTCGAAAATATTTTCATCTTTAAGGAGTCTGAAAAGGGCTTAAAGAAGACTCCATAAGGGTTACTTTTCTCAGTTAATCCGGACGAGATCGAAAAGCATAAATACAGTCTCGTCGGATGTTTCTTTTGAGTCTCAAAGCGAGCTTGAAAAAAAAAAAAGGTAGCCCATGATCGACACTTTGTGGGTCGATGTCAGGTACCACTTCATAAGACCAGGCAAAAACATCGCGAAATTCTTTGAAAAGATCTGTGTAAATCTGAATCTCTTCGGGGGAGAAATCCACTCCAACGAAGACATTCTCCATGATGCCAGGGTTTCGGGAGATGTTAATAGGTATAGTTTCAGTGATAGTCACCATATTCTCTTCAGCATAAATTTCATGTGTAGCTAAGAAGTTAATGGGACATGGCTGATCTCCCGTCATGGTGATAGTGAATTCTCCGGCCTCGATTCGGCTTAACTCTGGGAGGAAATATGATCTGTGATGAAGATCTTCCCAAGGTTTGTTCAGACTAGTCATTGCTTCGATTACAGCTTCATCTGAAGGCAAGACTAAGTCTAACGAATCGGTGGTAGCAAGAGAACCTTGAGACCAGATAGGCTCAAGAAGTGGATCCAACTCTTGTGCGGGAGTTGGATCATGAGTAGCTGAAGTTTGTTGGAATAAAGAGTATGCTACTTCAGTGGATGACAAGGGCATGGACATGCCAACGTACCCTGTCTCATCCATCATGGCTGATTGGGAAGGAAGAATCCATGGATCCTGAAAGTAAGTCGTGCGGAACGACGAGACGTGAAAAATCTTAGCCTTGTGGTGAGTCGATATAAACTTGACATCGCCATGAGGAGGTGGGTAATTGAAAGTACCCATCAAAGATGGGCACAAACCAACTCCTACGTTAACGACACCGGCTTGAGGATTATCTATCATGGGAACCATGGATGCCCCCAAAGCTGGGTCAAGTCTAAAGAAGGAAAATTGATCAATGGTCACTATCCGACCTTCATGTAGAAACAATAAGACTCGAAAAACTGTAGTGACCACCGCTTGCATAGCATAAGTCCAACTATGACCTAACAAGAGATTGTAGTCGATGGGGGCACCGACTACCTCTACTTCGACGCACATGGTCTTCCCCCCTAACTGCATAGGGAAAGAAGGGATGATACCATGCGGTCGGAAAGAACGACCATCGAACGCAGTGAGGAGAGTCAGTGATGGAGACAACTCAGGTTGAACAATAGCTTTCCAGCATGCTAACGACATAAAGAAAGTCGAAGTGCCCTCGTCTACCACCGTGCGGAAGATATTTCATGTAAAAATTTTTGTGGGATGAGCCACTACTATCTGAAACGCGACGTGGTAAGGCAAACGAGGTTTCAAGTCAGTCGTATATAACATGATGGTACCCGGGTTACAAGTCTCAGTAGAGCCTAAAGCAGTCAACAAGGCTTTCCTCTGAGCAGGGCAAGTTTGGAGGACCTCCAAAGTGGACATAGCAAAAGGGGTTTGTGATAAATCTTCCACCACAGAGTAGTTCTGGCTAGCCCTTGCATTTGGATTGTGAGAATCTCACTTGAACACACCTTTTGGAATGCATGTCATTATTTCACCCAACGTCTTCTCGATCTGTAGAGGAAGAGATGGGATCTTGACTTCTTTTCCCTTCTCAGAGGCGCTTGGTTTATTATAGTCATGCACTCTATTTGTTATTAAAGCATCACTTTTAACCATATATACGTTCACGAAAGATGAATTGTTGGGGGGAGGGAAGGTTTCTTGGCTGCCCCCCTCGGCACTTGTAGAGGCTTGAGTTAAATTTTTCCCATGCTGAAAGGGATTAGTCAACACGGCTTGTTGTTGTTGTGTGACAAACTTCTGGGCCTCTGCAAGTCGAGGGCATAGATGGGTCGGGTGGTCTTCTGCACATAAGGTGCACAGATACCTCGCCTTCCTCTTTTCCATGGTTCCCTCGCCAGCATTATCATTTGGTTTTTTATCCCCCTTACTCTTCTTGCGTTGTTTTTTCTTTCCTTCGGGCTGCTGGTTGGCCTTTGGGTTAGTCATCTGTATGGAGTGTACTTCCGACGTTTGAGTAGGAGGAGTAGCCAAAGCAGTAGTCTGGTTGGCTACTGAGTGTTGTATAGATAACTGCTACAATTGTTTTGTCAATTGCTCAGCGGGCTTGGTTTGTGCCGAACCAACTATACCATCGGCATGTGGTCTGGCTCTCTGTCTGGTTTTATCCAGAATTGATCGTGGTGCATCTGGCAGGATGGTGTACAATAGACCAGACTGAGAATAGATAAGCTCAAACTATTGAGCCCTCATGATGGCATCTTCCTCGGTGAAAACCCCTGAAGTAGCGACGTCTTTGGATAACTGCAGAACTAAAGACTTAAGGAACCACTCAAGCAGGAATGTTGGTGGGACGGGTACCTTGATAAGACTTTTTCAGCGTCGCCACTCTCGAATATGATCTGAGATATGGTCCACGGTCATCTACTCAAAATTAGCTAGCAACTCTGTGCTGGCGTCGTATCTCACAGGTAACTGGAAATGGTTAAGGAAGACCATCGCCAGTTCGCCAAAAGAAGAATATCGTGAACGATCAAGCTCTATGTAACATTTCGCGGCACTCCCAATAAGAGTGCATTGAAACAATCGCAACTAGACGGAGTCATCTTTCAGTGAGTTAGATGAACACCATAAGTGGAAAGTAGTCACGTGATCACCTGGATCTTCGTTAGGCTTAGCCTTGAACTTTGGAATGTTTGAAGGAAACTTCATTGGCATAGGAAGCCAATGTGGATCGTGACAGATAGGATCACTCAACAACTGTGTTAAATATGGCAAGTGTAACGTCGCCAAGAAAGGTAGTTTAGGTTGTTGCTGATAGCTGGGATAAAAGGGTCCTAGAGTTTGACTGGCACCAGGTTGCCAGGAAAAGTTTGGCGGATGGCCCGGGTTTTGGTAGAAACTGTGGCCCTAACCAGCGTAAGGGTTTTGCATTTTAGGAGACATCATTTGTTGATTCCCCATGAAGGACGTAGGATGTTGGGCATTCATCGTGTTTGACAGACTTTGGGAAGGATTACCCCATGCCGGTCCCGAGGGGAGAGGCATAGAAGTTTGTCCGGGGTTCCATTGACTGTGTAAAGAATTACCCCAGAACGACATTCCAGAGGAAGGAATGGATCCTTGTCCTAGGTTCCAAGGTCCTGGTATATGTGTTCCAGGCGCAGGAATAATACCTTGTGTCGGAGTAAATTGTCCAAAAATGGGTGTGCCCCCAGATGGGAAAGCAGTGGATGCGAAAGTGTGATTACCAAACATCTGGTTCCAAACAAATGGTGATGAATCTACTGGCATAGTTTGCGCAGGTGTGCCTTGACTCCCATCTCCAAATGAACTCGTGTGTGCAAGCTGCCCAACAGACTGTTGATGCAATCCACTAAGCGAAGGGGACAAAGGAGGGATATGACCCCCAATGTAAGGAAAAGCATTGAAAGGGACAGGAATGCCCCCAAGTAGACCTTGCAAAGGAGCATTAGAGCTCCCTTCCCCCAGACCCAAAGTCTGTAAAGTGGAGGAAGTGAGTACAGGACTGGTACCCGAACTAGGCATACCATATGAAAACGGAGGGCCTGTCGCACTAAGCGTGTAAGGAGGTGTGGCCACCGCGATAGATGGGGTCGGTCCACTGTGCGACGTAGTTGTGTCTGAGACCATGGTGGCCCAGACCGCCGACAAAGGCAAGTTAGGAGAAGCTTCTCCTGTGGTAGCAACAATGATGGGAATTGAAGAATTCCCAGAGGAAGTAATAGAGTTTGGTTCCATAACTGGGTTAGGCACTGACAGACGGTCGTAAAATTGAATTTGCACAATAATGTCCAACCAAGTATCAGTGTTTGAGGTTTCAACCGATCCAAGATTGGCGGTTGACTCCTCTGGGAGTTGTTCGGGCTCAAAATCCCCGGTTGCTTCGAAAGACCCTTGATGGTCTAGCTTCCACCCCTCAATGGTGGCAGGGGTGGATCCAGTATAACCGGTGACAGGCCTAGAAGCCTTCGTGATCGGCGGAGCTCTGAATCCTCCAATGTGTGAGAAGATTCACGACACGCTAAGGTCTTCTACATGAACAAATAGTAACACACACTAAAAGAAATCCCCTAACAGATAAATCAAGCAAGCACTAAACTAGTTGGAAGAACAGTTACAACAACCAACACTAGAGCAACTTACCGGTGCAAGTGAAACTCGAATACAGAAGCACCCTCCAGGTATACTCTATAAATCATGGCCCGATGTCTGTCATAGGTACTGCAGTATACCCCCACAGTCACCTGTGTATGTCCCTAGAAAATATTGGCAACTAGTTTTCCAACACGTGAACAGTCACCAGGTGGGTACAGTCGATAGTCGGGTAGACCATAATGAGCAGGGTATCAAGCCCGAAACCTGTCAAGGGTATCGAGAGAAAATGGTCTGGAAGACAACTGAGGACCTTGAACGGATTCGAGACCCACGAAGCTCTGTGGCAAATGCAAACAACGGAATCCCTTAACAAACCCTCGATATGTGTTCTCCACAACGCTCGGTCCAGCTTTGGAGGGGATATCTCCGCTACCTTTCCTTACGCAACCTCGTGTTTAGCCCCTATGTTAGAGGGGGGTCCTGGATAAATTTCTGTAACTAGACTTCTACACTCCCTATTGACAACTCCAATGTTTCGTTTGGGTGGCCTTGGAGAATTTATTCTCCAACCTATTCCAAGGCCCTAGTCCTAATCTAGTGTATGCACCCTAAAAACAAAAATTCTACTTGATTTTAATTAGCGTTGCTTTTAATGGGATTTTTAAGTCACAAGGTACAAAATTGAAACTGATGGTGTGTAAAAGACTCAAAGAAAAATGAACAATAAAATCTTGGAAACAAAAACTTTTACAAACAATGCAAAAACCAACAACTTTTCAACGAGAAAGACTTCTTTTTATTTTGGAATTTTCTAAGATTTCATGCAAAAAATTATGAAAAGAGACTTCTTCCCTAGCTACTGATGCAACAACACAATATTCAAACCAAGAAGAAAATGAAAAAGAGAATTTTTTTTTTTTATTTAATTGCAAAATCACGCAACAAGGGAAAATGCTGACAAGCACAAAACCAAGAGAATGAAAATAAAACTCTAGCTTAAAGCGCAGATCGCAAAAGAATCAGAGCAAAAATGTGAAAAAGCAATCAAGACAGCACCGATTCTAACACTTGTCTAAAAACCATAAAACAAATTTTTTCTTTTGTCTTTTCTATCAAAACATCAACTAAAAAACAAAGGCTAAGGATAAGAAGCCTTAACCTGTTGCTTGTCCAGCCCCAGACTCTATACCCCTGAGAAGAGCTCTTCTCACCATAGGAGGGGATGACTGCCCCACCCAAACTGAAAAGTTACCAATCAAGCCCGTGACTATCACCAAAGCAGCACGCGTGCAAACGTGTGCTGAGCTATAACAGCGCGTGGATACCCGCGGGCTAAATTTGAACAGGTCGCGGGTCTGAATAAAAGCTAAGAAAAAACCACACACAGGCAGCCCAGACCTGAAAAAGGCCTCTGGTATTGACAACCAGGGTCTCTAAAAGGCTTGGATGCTTTTACTTTTAACAGAAAAGGAAAATTTTTCTAAAAGAAAACAAATGCAAAGAAAAACCAACACAATAAGGCAGACTGAAAGCAAGACAGTAAACCAACAAGACCCAGACAGGATCCAGAAATCCCCCTGAGAAGGTAAACTTCTGACAAGGAAGAGGAGACTGCCTCTTAACCTTCCTAGGCTCTACACGCTACTGAAACCACTACAACAGGAGTTCAAACGTGGGCTATAGAAGGTTAGGGCGCGGGTTACACGCGTCCAGGCCTTCTGCAGGCCACGTGTACCTCTGTGTGTCCCGATAATAAATGTCAAGCAATAGTCAAGGAAAAACTGGTATTGATAACCAGGTTCCCTGCTAGCTTTGACCTAACAAAAAACAAATAAACAAAGAAACTGAAACTCTACTTCTTTGAACTACCCAAAAAACCTTCAATGAAATACGGAAACCCTAAGAGTAAATCTCCCCAGTGGAGTCGCCAATTCTCTTGTGGGGATATTCTACCCTACGGACTAACAAGCTAGGGCTTAAACTTGCATGCAGATCATGACCCTTCAGAAATAACTCTTAACCTTCTACCCCAACCTAAAACCCTTTTTCACAGGAAAACATGGGAAGAACCAACTAACCTTTTTATCGAAGGTTGGTGTAGATCCTTCGTTGAACTTTATCCCCTTGCTTCTGCTGCTCCTTCCAAAAATTGATCTTGCAATCAAGACAAAACTATGCATGCATGTTATTGTTCTACTAGAGGGTTAGAGATTAAACACAAATCGAATAAAACATATAAAACTCGTGTATTTGGGACGGGAAAAGTATCTTTTTATTAATCTCAATATGAATCAACTTACAATGATTATAGAGACCGGCCACCGTTCCTTGATCTTGATCCTGGGATCCTCCTCTTCTTTGTCCTCCAACTGTTTTGCTTGAATTCTCCTAAAGCTTGAGGAAAGGCTAAAGGGTTGGGACAAAAATGGATTCGACAATTGGGCGGAGTTTCTTTGCTATGATTTTCCTCCTTTGAATAGTACCCCTACCCCTTCTTTTATAGGCTAGAAGGAGCTAGGGTTTTGGACGAACCCTCAGCCATGCATGGCTGGGAGTTCCAGTTAACTGACCAAAAGCTTTTCGTTCCATCGGCAACTTTCCTAATTTTTTTCTTTGTTAGGTAAACGCGGGCTGTAGTGGGCCAGCTAGCGTTCCAATGCGTGCAGTAGAAGGCCTGCCAGTGTTCCAACACGCCCAGTGATAGGTTAGGGTGCGGGTTACTTAATTTAGGAGGTTTTTGAAGAGTCTGTTCAGCATGGCTTTGGCAATGAAGGGAAATGAGTTGGACTGATGCCAGGTAATCATGTGAGGTGCAATTTAGGGTTATAACATGGATGGACCCAACTCTATGAGACAGACTCGGACTTCACCACCACCTACCAAATGTTGGGTGCAAATGTAGTTGTCGATAATTTCCATCTTCAGGATGGGTTGTTGTGTCATCTGGGCCATATCTGTGTTCCATCAAGCAAGCGAGAAAAGTTGATCTGGGAAGCCCACTATAATCGGGTGGCAGGACACTTCTACATCGAAAAGACAGTGGCGATGATAAAGAAACATTTATACTGGCCGAAACATCGACAGGAGGTCAGCAAGTATATCAGGTCCTGCACTGCCTGCACTATTGCCAAACCGACCACTAAGAAATAGGGCTTGTACACCCCTCTTCCTACTCCTGACAGGCCATGGGAATCCATCTCAATGGATTACATGTTGGGGCTCCTGTCCACCAAGTGGGCAAATGACTGTGTTTTTGTGGTTGTTGATTACTTTTCTAGATTGTGATTCTGGTTGCCTGCAAGAAGAGCATCACAGCAGAAGCCACTATCAAGGTCTTCTTTGAGAGAGTCTGGGTACATTTTGGAATCCCACAAACCATTGTCTCAAATTGGGATAGTCGATTTCTCATCACATTCTGGTCAATCCTTTGGTCACTACTAGACACTAAGCTCACTAAATCCATGGCCTTCCACCCCAAGACAAATGGCCAAACCGAGGTTTTAAATTGAATGATCATGCATATTCTGTGGATTTATAATTCCAAGCACCCTCGTACATGGGATGAGCATCTTCCCTATGTCCATCATAGCTACAATCGAGGCCTGCATATCTCAACCGGACACAACCCCTTTCAGGTGGGGTTGGGATTCCAACCATTGGGTCCCATAGGTGTTGCACTTCCCCTTGCGATCACCTCGACCGACTCATCTCCTGCTCCAACTGAAGCTAACAAGGCCACCTGGTTCATTGAGTAGATCCCACACATCTGCCAACATGTTCAGGATATCCTATGGAACTCCAATGACAAGTATAAGCAGCACCATCATCAACATCAGGTGCCACATAAGTTTCATGTGGGTGACAAAGTTTGGTTGCACTTGCAGAAAGAATGCCTTACAAGACCCCATTGGAAGCTTCTCCTGCTCCATTATGGGTCATACACCAACACCAAGGCTATGGGGGATAATGCTTTTGAGCTCAAAATTCCTCCTTTCCTTGGCCTGCACCCAGTGTTCAACGTGGACCTCCTTCGGCCTTATTTCCCACCATTATTGGACACCTCAGATGTAGCAGAAAAATTTACACCAACATAAATCAACCATGAATGCATACAACAGGAATCTAGTGATCATATTGTGGACACACAAATCAATGGCACTCGACAACAAAGGATCTAGCTTTATCGAGTCGTCAAAGCAGGGCAGCTCCTGCACCAAGGCAAGTGACTCACCCGAGGCCAAACTCAGCAGAAATTTCCTCATATGATGGGGGAACTCAACGCAATGGATACCATTGATTCCTAAGGAGGGAGGATTGATCCAGGTGGATATCTGTGTCCACCCAACTTTTCCAACTAGCTCAAAACAACTTTCTAGCAATTTTGGTAATTTATTATTTTTAGCAATTTTTCGGGTCCTGAACTTCTGGAGTCGTTTTGAGGCCCTAAACGATGTTTTTTTGGGTATGTAGAAATATAAGAATGTCATCATGAAATTTTCATCAAAATTTGTATTCCTCGGATATATCTTTCCAACGGGCTATCGTACACCTAAAACGGAGATCATATGCAAAAGTTATGACCCCGGGAAGTTGATGTAATGACTTACCCAAACGGGGCCCACATGACTTTTGGCGCTTCATCTCCTAGAGTTAGGTTTTTGGATGTCTAGGGTTTTTGGCACTCCTGTTTATTGTAAAAAGGCCTTAAGAGCCTCATTGTAATCATCTTCTTGCAAATGAGCGCAGTCATCACATCTCTTCGAAGAGATGATACGCCACCATTCATACAAGCTTGTTTTCCGCTGCATTTTACAGTTTCAACTTATTTCCTTATTGAATATAAAGTTGGTTTTACTATATCTCTATTATTCTATTTTAAGCATCCATTAATAATCTATAGTCATTCTGTTCTACTCATAAAATCCGGATCATTACCAGATAGGCGGGTTCAATATTGTGTTTCCATTGTTCCGCCGCCTACAAACAACACCCGAACTTCTGTGATCTACAAATTAGCAAACAAATTCCCCTTTATCTCATTTTTTAGAACTTTTCCTTGATCAATGAACTTAGCAAAATTAATCTCCTGGAATAATTTGAAATAAAATAATATATATTGTGTGAAGTCCAATGGAACTATCATATCAACAAGAGGACATTAAAATTCAAATTTGTCATTTTTATACTTGCGGTGAAGCTGATAGTACAATAACTTTACTTACACATCTCAAAATTGATTTTCTTGTAGCTTTTCGATGCTTCTCTTATAAAAACAGATCCTGGAACCTATAAGCATGGGGTGTTGTATCTATTCCTTGATTTAAGAGCCTATTCACATGTTTAATGCACTTCATAGTTAATGTTAAGACCATCAATGGGCTTTCTTACACCAATTCTCGCTTCCAAAAATTGCCATCCCCTTTGTTTTTCCCTCTGCTTTCCATTTATGGTTACTTAATCATTTTTCATAAAATGTCTAGGTGTGGGAGCTGGCAGATTCACGTCTTAAGATTTCCATTTACTTTTGTATCACCATCCCGACCAACCGCTTCCTCGTTTCATATTGAACAAACGTTTTTGATCGTGGGTTCCCGGATAGGCAGGTTCAACATTGCATTTCCATTGTTCTTCCACCTACAAATAGCACCTGGACTTCCGAAATCTACAAATTAGCAAAAACAATCCCCTTTATCTCATTTTTAACACTTTTCCTTGATCGATGAACTTAGAAAAAATAATCTCCTGGAATAATTTGAAATAAAAGAATATATACTGTGTGAATTCCAATAGAACTGTCATATCAACAAGAGGGCATTAAAATTCAAATCCATCATTATTATACTTGCATTGAATCTAAGAGTACAATAACTTTACTTAAACATCCCAAAATTGATTTTCTTGTATCTTTTCGACTCTTCTCTTAAACAAACAGATCCTGGAAACTATAAGCATGGCTCGGTGTATCTATTCCTTGATTGAAGAACATGTTCACATGTTTAATGCACTTCATATTTATTGTTAAGACCATCAATGGGGCTTTCTTACACCAATTCTCGATTCCAAAAATTTCCATCCCCTTTCTTTTTTCCCTCTATTTTCCTTTTCTAGTTACTTACTCATTTTTTGGAAAATGTCTAGGTGCGGGAGTTGGTGGATTCATGTCTTCATATTTCCACTATTACTTTTATATCACCAGCCCGACCAACCGCTTCCCTGTTTCATATTGAACAAAATTTTTGAATCGCGGGTTCCTGGATAGGCAGGTTCAATATTGCATTTCCATTGTTTCATTGCCTGCAAACAACAGTCAGACTTCCGCAATCTAAAAATTAGCAAACAAATTTTCCTTTATCTCGTTTTCTTTCACTTTTTGTTTACTTGGTCCTTTTTCTGGATGTGTCCTTTTACCGAATTTCTCCTGCTTTTATATACAACACCCGAAGTTATACAATATACAAATTGACCCTCGAAATCCATCATTGTCTCATGTTCTGTGTTACGCATTTTGCATTCAATAGTTGGGGTAGATACAATTTGACCATCGGGCCCTCATGTCTCCTGAGTAAAGCTTGTGGCCATGTTTTCAAGCCCATCAATATTTCCTATTTCGAGTATGTCTAATGCTTTTATATCATGAGTTTGACCAATCGTTTGTCCATTGCATACTTGGGCACAATTACCATCATTGGTTCCTTTCTAGGCTTGCTCCACATTGCACCTCCACTGTTCCGCTACGTACAAACAGCACCCAAAATTCTGCGATATACAAATTGATGGCCAAAATTTGTCATTGTGACATAAAATTTGACCATCGAACCCTCACATCTCTTGGGTATATCTTGTAACCCTATTTTTGAAACCCACCTAACCACTTTCCATACTTGGGAATTTCTTGGAATCTATTTCGTGGGTTGGCATGTGCACGAAATGTACAATGCTTAGTCGCTCTTCACAATCCCCGCTACCTTCGTACTTCTTTCTAGATATGCAATTATAAAGCTTTAATTCTAGTAGTTCATCCTGTAGGAACCATTAACATTGTCATTAATGTCTGGAAGGTTGGAGAAGATTTGTCATTAATACAAATTAAACCAAGATTTGTGGAGAAGAGTGTTATCCTTTCCAAGTATTCATTTCAAACATGATGCATTCTCTTTCGTGCATCGGTCGGTTGGCGCCTTTACAAAATCTCTAAATCTTAATCTCTCTTTGTAATCACCGCCACCTTTTCTCTTTTCTCTAAATATGCAATTAGTAAGATTTAATGGTAACAACTCTTTATGCACAAACCCTGGAGCTTGCCATTGATCAGTGAAAGTCTCAAGGAGATCTTCCATTGATACGCATTAAACCAAGATTTGTGGAGGGTTATGTTATCCCTCCCCAATTTTCATTTCAAACATCATCTGGAGCAAAAAAAAATTATCGTTAACTTATGGAAGCAGTTTTTTCCAGATACAGTAAACACCTTCCAGCATGATGGCTAGAGCTTCCAGTATTCCAAGGCATATTCTTACTACTCATCTCCCTCCACCCAGTAGCCAAAAAGGAGATGGTCCCTTGGTGCACCAACAGATATATTTCAATCCAAATAATTCCAAGGCAACCATGCCTGCTCAGACAACCTACCCATTTCCATTGATGGTTGGCGCAGAGGTTGATGCAATGGATTTCAAGCCGAAAGAAGATGATCTGATGGATGACAATACGGTAATGGATTATGGAAATGCAGAGACCATTCCCACTCTTGCACCTAAATTGAAATCAACCATAATGGGCAGCACTTCCCAGCTCGGTTATGGCAGTCCTGACAACACCAAAAGAAGGGGTTTTAGAAAATAAATTAACGTTGAACACAATAGCTGCTTTGTAGCTCAAAAGTAGGAATTCCAGAGGCCCAAATTAGTTTGTTATGGGTGGAAGTCTTTCACTATAAGAAAATGATATGTTGATGCTCCCAGAGATATATTTCAAGCCAAAAAACTATTCAATTGTGGGACCACTACCTTGTTATCTGCATATACAATTAACATCTTAGGGAATCAGGACCAGAAATCCCACTGGTGCAAGGCATATTCCTACTAGTCATCTCCTTCCGCCGAGAATGGACTAATTTGGGCCTCTAGAATTGCATGTGCAACCTGTGTCCCTAAAGTTTTAAACTATGATGAGTTGGTTTCTTGGTGTGTCCTAACTTTCAGTTTCGGGCTATTACGTTTTCCCTGCAACGTTTTTTATCTTCTTCCTCATGCGAAGGTTGTGAGAACTGTCAATTTTACCACATGACTATTGTTCATCTACTTCAATCCAAGGATTTATTCCACTACAGACCCACTTTCCTGTTTCTTTTTCGACTCAGTTCTTCCACAAAATATTGATATCGAGGCACCGAGCATTGATCCACCGAAGAGAAGACTGCAAGGATTTCCTAAAAAAAATCATGGTAATCGGTTTTTTATGCATGTTGAAGAGAATCTCAATGGCTCCTGCATGTTGCATATCATGTGCCTGTGTCTATGGAAAATATTTTCAATGTTTTGGCCCAAAGAACTTGGTCCAATTTCTAAGGATAGATATACAATACTCAGTATTTTTTTTAATGGATTTACTATTAAAAAAAATTCCTTGGAGTCTTGTTTGTTGCTTCTTTTATGGATTTAAGAACCTCTTCTCATTGGCATGGTTATATAGTCTCATAGTTTTTCGATATTGTATTTGCTTAAGTAATTTGTTCTAAAATGGAGCATTTAAAAATTATATGACAATGCACTGTGTCGATCCATCAGTATTTTATGGAAACAAAAAATGAATTTCAGACATTTTCAAACCAACGTTCAATTCTATTCGTAATGCAGATAGAACATATCAATACCAAATCACAATGTTGCAGCAAGATCGTCATTCTTGTTTCTAGAAATGCAAGTATTAAGATTTAATGCTAACAACCCATAATGCAAGAAGTTTAATACTTAAGTTAATATGTTACAGTCATGGAAGAATGTATCAAGAAGACACTTACTCCCACAAGTTGCAATAAAATCTAATATTCAACAAATCATTTGTTGGCAATTACTAGAAAATAATGGTTTTGCAACAATGGGGCTTGTTTGAAACCAATTCCTGCTTACGAGAATTTCCCTTCGCCTTTCTATTTTCCCACTCTTTTATCCCCTATAGTTTCTCTTTATGGTTACTTAGACATTTTTTCCGAAAATGTCTTGTTGCGTGGGTTGGCGGATTCACGTGTTTCGACTGAGTGCTTCCCCTTTGTCTAAATTGCACTTTCCATTGTTATGTGACCTGCAAACAACACTTTGGATTCTGTGATATGTATATTTACTTCTAGATTCCCACATCATCCCCTCTTTTATGTTACACATTTTGCACTGAAATGTTTCGATATATACAATTTGACAGTCACAGCCTTACGTCTCCTCGAGAACCTATCATCCTATTTTCAATCCCTTCTGACCACTTTCCACACTTGACCATTTCTTGACATCTCTTTCCCGGATCATCGAGTTCGTGGGTTCAAGAAATTTCAAATTTCTAGTTGTTGTTTCATGTGCCCACTACCTTCAGATTTATTTCCAAGTATATGCAATACCTATGAAATGGAATATCTATTGCAGATTTGAATATATTGAACCTTCTTTTCCCTCTTCTATACTTGACCAAATTCCCGTTTCTTTTTCCCCTCTACTCTCTCTTTCTTGTTACTTAGTCGTTTTTACAAAAATGTCTCAATGCATGTGTTGGCCGACTTAGGGGTTCACATTTGTGCTCGTGATTTTATATCACAACTCCGACCAACCACTATCCATTCGATGCCTAGCCACTTTTCAGATCATATATTCCCAGGCAGGCAGACTCTATATTGCACTTCCATTGTTCTATGGCCTGCAAACAACACCCAGACCTCCGCGATGTACAAATTTATTGTCGCACTCCCACATCATACCATGTTCTGTGATACACAGTTTGAACATGAAAGTTTTGAGACCTACAATTTGACCTACAATTTGACCTTCGGGTCCTCACTTCTCCTTGGGAACTATTGTCACCCCATTTTGAAGCCCCTATGTCTACTTTCCATATTTCTCCATTTCTTGGAATCTCTTTCACGCCTCCAATTCCATACTTACCCAAATTTTTCACTTGTGGATTCCAGGACAAGCAGAGTGCACTTCCAGTGTTCCTTGACCTACAAACATCCCCCCAGCTTCCGCGATATACAAATTGCCTTATGGATTCCTACATCAGACCCTCTTCCATTTTACACACTGTTGTAACCTAGGTCTACATCACCTGCCTCTCCTATATTTTCCATATGCCTTCATCAAATTTTTCCTTTTTCTAGTTGGTTAAGTTGTTTTCCCATTACTGAGTGACTTGGTTCTTGTTTGCTTATTTCTTGTTTGATTCTTTGTGCATTTAATTTTCTGTCTTTCTTGAAGGATGAAACATACATCATGTTTGGTTTGAATTAATTTTCGTCACATTTTCCGTGGATTGAGCTCACCACATGTTTCCCAAGAATTTTTGTATGTATAGGGAATGCCCGTGCACACAACGCAACAATCTAGAACAACAAATTTTGGGCTCAGACTGTGGGAACGAACAGGGAAATTTTCAACTGTAAAGATCCACTAAGCAAATCATATCAATGGATTTAGTTCATTGCAGGAATGGAGAATTGCACGGAATTTGACACCAAGAGTCGTCAGAAGACCCAAAGAGAATCTGGGTCATTCATCTACCATGACACACAGCAACAGATCATCTACTTCGATGATTTTCACTTCTGGAGTTTTCCAAGCACAAACATTCAAAACACCTGAAGATCCAAAGACCTGAAGTCCTGAAGTGAATCAAGACCAAACATCAACGGAGACACGTGGAATAATATTGTCCACTTTGGGAGTTTTCCTCCAGGATATTTTTAGGTTTCAAATTCGAAAGTCCCAAAGAACTAAAGACCCGAAGTCCTCAACTAAATCTAGACCATTCATCAGACAGGACACGTGGTGATAGATCAATTACTTTGGCGATTTTCCTTCAGGAGTTTTCTAAGCACTAAAATTTGAAACTCTCAAATCCTGAAGCCCGAAGTGTCAAAGCACGTCTCAACCAGCAGTTGAGACATGTGGCACACTCATGAGGTAGGACACGTGGCATCTGTCTTGAGTTATTTGGTTGTGTCATTCACCCATTTCCACATGGCACATGTCACCTTTCTCTCCAAGACACCTCAGCATCCATGACATCATACGACATCAAGCTGCCATGTCACTTCAATGATTTCCCTCTGGGAGATCTTCAAAATTAATATTTGAAACTCCCAAAGCTCATATCTCTTAAGATAATTTGGTCCGTTCGTCCATCATTACACATGGAAACAGATCATTCACTTTGGGATTTTCCTTTGGGAGATGTTCCATGTTTCACATTCAAAACGCCCAAAGCCCGAAAGCCCAAATTGAATCTGGACCATTGATCCCAGATCAACGAGAATCGTCGATCCTTCCAAGTAAATGTCACTCAGATCTTGGATCATAATCATATCGATGGCTATAGTTCATTGCAATGACACAAACTACCCAGACGTTAATTTTCCAGAGCGGTCCCGCAATTAAAACCATGGTATTTCTGGAAGGGTACATGGCAGCTTCTGGTGAATTGTGGGCCCAAAGGCAGTCTAGATCCAAACCACCCTCAACATATCCTGCAATCACATGCTTGAATGACATCATATCACTATGTCACCTCACACATCATCTCCCCTCATCCCACTCACTACCTTTTCTCCTCTCACCACCCGACACTTGTCCTCTGTCAAACCCCACGTTGATCTCCATCGACGGTGGCCCACCTCTCCAGATCAAAGGTCCTTATCGCAACTCGTACCCCCTGACCATTCTACCTTTAATGGTATGGGGGGGTTCAAGTAAGTGTTTTTTTCCATCGCGGGCCCTACCCAACATGGTGTATCCTCAAGAACTCGGACCCCCCCTCTCTAATCCACTTACCACCTACACCCCCCTCTGAGTTCCTTTCGGGTTGTTTTTTAATACCTCCCCCTCTTGCCTTTCACCACATATTTTCCACTCACTCCCCAATATATCTACTCCTCCTCTCCCTATGCGCCACTTGTATCCCCCACTACACGTCATCTACCCTCGCGTCCATTCATTCTATCTCCCGATTAGATGCTCGCCTCCACATCTCCCCTCATGCCCGATGGGCTGACAACCATTACAACAAAACTATTTCATAGGTACATATGGTATTTGGCAAGATTAACAAAGGCTATGCTTGGCTTCCAAAATCCCAGGCATAGATAGAGAGTTAAGTCTCAGTCATAGGTCGACGCAGGTTAGTTTCAGAAATACTTCAACGAACTCTGCTCATACAGTTGGCTATCTACAATGACCTCCAACATCTTGTAGACATGTCGTCATTCAACAAAGATCTCATCTCTGTCACTCCAAGGCCTATTTTTTACCCCTCAGTTCCTCTAACACATGCATCAGTTTTGTCACAGAGACAATAGTAGTTTTATTTGATTAAGTTCAACATTTCCCTAGATTAGATGCAAGAGTGGTCTTATGCATTGTATAAGAACCACTCTTGTTGATTAAGTCCAGTGTCTTAGTGAATTTAATTATTTTATTTACGAATAGTTCCTAAATTTAGGTCTCAGTCCCCTAAGGACGAGATCCTCTGCAACTATTTTAAATAGTTAGTTTTTGGATATTGTAAAGGTTGTATTTTTTTAGGAAGGAACGGAAATACAATACACTGGATGGACCCATTTTATGCATGGATTAAAGCTCTCTACCTGGTGAAAATACTCTTTATGACAATTGTTTGCACCCAATTCGTCACTAGGTGAGCAAATTAAGAGTGCTTACATGCCCAGTTGGGCTCTGCTAGGCATGACAGCTGTAAAAGGAAAGGTTAGGAAGAGAAACTACAAAGC
>JZKD02S1673086.1:827049-840267 GCA_000966675.3 Picea glauca
AAAGCTTGCTCTCCTTACAATGAAAAGATGAAAATGTGGGTGAAAGAACTCCAATCTTATTCACTCAAGTGAGGGGTGAATAGCTCTATGAAATGCAGCTTGTGATGTTTATTGCTAAAGAATGAGTCCTTAGCAATCTTAGCAACATAACAATACAAAGAATTCCTTGAGAAAGTGATGGTTATTCATGGCTTTTTATAGCCTAGCATGGGGTGTTTATGTGACATCTTTGGAGTGTGAAAAGGGGCACTTTAGGGCTCAATTAGGTCTTTGACTAGCCCCCCATGCGGATTGAGCTCGGATTTGGTGTCAAATCGACTTGGGAGATGATCCATTAGTGGTTGGGAGGCCAACAAATTTCAATAAATGCGTCGTTTAGCAGGTGCGCGGGTTTTTCTCCCAACAGATGCACATCATGCGTGCATGCGCGCATTGTATGTTGTTGTTACGCGCATATGCGCGCGCACCCTGGTTCTGTAAAGCGCCCTTCAATTTTGGTCATTTTGTATAGTTTTTTGACCCTTTTTCCATGATGTGGATTAATCCTATGCCATGAATGACTTCAGTCCTGTGTTGACGATGTGGAGTTCTTGTCGCCATGTGTGGACGAAATTTCAGTGATAACAGATGCCCCCTGATGGATGAGGTTAGGAGCATACGTATAGCTGAAATCCATCAATGTTTCTTTTACTGAGAATGGTGTTGTAAGGGAGAGCAAGAGTGGGACCGTGTAGAGAAATCTGTTGGAGAAGAAAGGAACCTGTAGATCCCGACCTTCCACAAGGTGCGTAACAATATACAACTGTGTACAAATGAGGTGGGCATGCCCCATGCTCGTATGAGGTAACTCTGAAAAAAGATGACGGAAATGTTGGTGTAGACAACTGCAGGGCCCTCAGGGGCAGTAATGATAAAGGCAGAAGACAAGTCTGCAAAGGAATATACTCTGAACAATAGGCAATGATCGCAGGAACAAGCAGTGATGATGATGTGGGCAATGATAGCCCTGCCAAGTTCAGAGGTCTCCGGAAAATGATACTAATAACTGCAATAGTCGCAAAGTAAGACCCACCATAACATGAGAAAGTGTTGGCATCAAATGTGATGGGGGTCAACGACATCAGGGAGCAATGGTGTTTCCCCCTGTGCCATCCGATATCTCTCATTAAATAGCAAATGAGAATCAAGATACTGTCACCCTTCTGGAAAATTATGTTGATGTCGACAAAAAGGGGGACGCGACTCCCAGAAGCAAAGAGATTCATGGAATCTACTGTGGTGAGGAAGTGACAGAGGTACATGGATGAAGTCAAGAAGTGGGAAGACTCAAGACTGCCCTTGGCTGGAGAATGTATGAGACAAACAATGGCCGCAACCGTGTGACAAGTTCGAGTGTCAGGGGGACGCCAAGATCGAGGATAAGTTGTGCCAGAGGCAAGACAAGGTGAACAAATTTAGAGGGTATAGGGAAGTGACCTGGGCAGTACTCTGAAGATATAGATGATGTCGACGGGGGGAAATGAAAAGTAATGCTCCAACCAAGGGTGACATGGGTTGCAGGTGGCCAAAAGGAAAGAAGGTCGCCAACGGTGACGACAGAAGTAAATAACTGAAAATAAAGGCGTTTGTACAATAAAAATGAATAAATTTGGGAAAGATGTACAAATACAGAAACGGGTGTCCCGGTGTGAAATGAGTGCCCCAGGGAGGGCAGAAATTTCTTGGAAAACTGATGAAGGGTGGGGGCCCCATTGGCGAGTTCCTGTATGAGGTAGGTGAAATGGAGATAGGTTCGTAGATGGGAAAACTGATGGTGGATGAAATGGTGGGTTCATGATCCTGCGGAGGTGCAAGTAAAAAGAACGTAACCATGAAGTGATGATCTGGGAGTCCATATGGGAAGCTAGAAAAATGAGGAGAAGAAGTATGTGGTTGATCTGTAACATGAAAAAAGACTACCGGGACTCCCATCCCTAAAGGGTAATGAAGAACAGCATGAGTGTCAAAAGTGCTAAAAGGTGCTATGAATGGGACAACTCATGTGGGTGAGAATGCTACCGGGTGACAGTACTGAAGATGCAATTGAAGGTGTGAGTACTGCAGAGCCGGGAATGGGTATCCTAAAGGCCAATATCAGAGGGTGTGACTGGAAATGTAAATGCAATACAGCGGGAGAGACTACATGCCAGTGCTGAGTATATACTTGAAGGAATGCTGTGGAGGGATGATGATCAAGTACCTGCACGCAGAACAACCAAATACCCAAAGTGAAAAATATCGGAAGAGAAAGTAAGATATGAGCATGTATTTGACAAATGTGACTATGCACGTGCGTACCTAACCATGATATAGAAAAAAGGTGCCCCGGGGGCCTAGGATGAAAAGTGACCCAGGGACAGTCGTGATGTAGGTGGTGGGGCGCTGATCCTGTGGCTGAAGACGGTTCAAAAAATGGACGCCGTGGGATCCCGGAATGGTGAGTGGAAGTTTGGAAAAAGGCCTATATATAGTTGTAGGGCCCACATTGCCACCTCATTTGTACCTGCTGCTACAGTGAGTTTTCGAGCAGATTCAGAGGAGATTGGTTGATTCAGGGAGCACGAACTATCCGATCAATGGTGTGCGAGTTGCAGGTTGGTGGTATGATCGTCCTGCATAGAAATAGAGTTCTAATTTTTGGGCAGGGTAGGTACGGGGGGGGCGTAGAAGGGGTTTTAGGGGGTTTTGGCTAGGGTGTGGGCCCACATGCGCGGGTGATTCAGTGGAAGGCGCGCATACGTGCGTGCCTATCCACTGAATATGTGTGTAGTGGTGCACGTGAGAAGAATTTTAAGGCATTCCCTAAGGGCGTGCCTGTGAGGTGAACAGGCGTTCATTAGTGCGCGCCTGTGGGGTGAACAGGCGCACTCCAAAGCACGCCTGTGGGGTGAACAGGCGCGCTCCAAAGCACGCCTGTGGGTTTGACAGACGTGCCCTAGAGCGCAACTATATTATGAACAGGCGCGCTCTTGAGTGCGCCTGTGAGAAAAACAAGCGCGCATACGTGCGCGCCTGTATAGTGAACAGGTGCGCATGTGTGCGCGCCTGTAGGTAGTAAAACCGCGCCTTGGAGGTAAGGTTGAAGGGTGAAAAAGGGAGTCTGTTTGATGTATTTGGTGTTTGCATATATTAACATAGGACTCTGTTTTGTGTGCAGGTGGCTAGCAGTGACCATGGATGTGCGGTGGCGCAAGCGAGACTGGTCACAGCTGCGAGATGTTGTGGCCAATGCACGGACTGCAGTTCGAGCGTCTTTAGCAACCAGTGGGTTGCTAAAGTTTTTTGAGTGCCCTTTGATACAGGCACAGGAGTACTTGCTCCAGTTCCTACTCGATATGTGGAGCCCCGAGCAGCACTGCCTCCTCGTGCGAGGAGAGCATATCCCCTTCACTGCGGTGGAGGATATATACTTCTTGACGGGGCTCCCTTTCCGGGGAACACCATTGCTGGCAGAGCCTATGCTGCCGAGGGATACTCACTTGGTTGATGTCGCCTGACGATATTGTTCAGGTGATAACTACATGGCTGGGAGTGCAGTGAGTATCAGTGGGTTGGATGCCCTGTTGCATCACTGCATAGCAGCGATGATTGTTCGGGTGTATGGGTCACGAGCGACCCACCGGATCAGTGGTGGTGAGCTGCTGGTGATGGAGAGGGTGGTGGTGGGCCATGAGCGGTTCACCTGGGGTTTGACCCTTCACGCGCGGATGATTGCACAGCTGGACCGATGTCGGTCGACAGGTACTGGGGATTTTGCATTTGGCTCCATCCTGGTGGCCTATTTTTTGGAGAGGGTGTCGATGTTGCACCCGAGGGTGATATTAGAGGCACCAGGGGTACGAGAGCCACTTTTGAGGCAGTGGTCCCAGATTTTGGTTCACCACGGTGGTGGCAAAGGCGGACATTATTTTCTACGCAGGCGGTGCAGATATGGCGGCAGATGTCGCAGGTTATGCTGCAGTACCCCTATGCTAGGGTTGACTTCCAGGAAGACCCGGATATGGTATTGCCTCCTGGGGAGGTTTTTGATGATAAAGGTATGTTGAGTGTTGTATGTTTTGATTTACGTTGTGTTTTTTGATATACCAGTTCATATGTATGATGTATGGATACTGATATGATCTGTTGTTTCTTGTTTTGTGCATGTGCAGATTTGGCACCTCGCGAGCGCAAGGTGGAGTTGTACAGAGTTCCAGCACATCGAGAGCGGGAGAGACCGCCGCGTGGAGGGAGGCATCCAAGGGATGAGGTTGTTGGGTGACCAGCAAGGCCCGAGAGACCGGTGCATATGCGTCGTTTTGATGACCCTGGTGCGGGGCCATCACACGCTCCTCCGGCAGTAGCCGGAGTCGATTTGGATGATATACGCCGTTGTTTTGAGACTGTGTTGCAGGACGTTCCTGAGGGCATGTGGATCTGTATCCAAGACGAGGGGTTCTTGGAACAGTGTATAGGGTTACCGCCACCATGGCAGGGCCTAGTGCGACAAGCAACAATGCTCGCCGCGATGACTAGCGGACGCCTGCCGCCTGGGCAGGGGGTCCTGTGGATGTTCCACCACCACCGCCTAGGGCTGGTGGGGGTGGGCCACCACCTCCTCTTGAGGGAGGGGCAGCTGGGGGTGTGATAGAGGCACCCTGATGTATCATGTATTTTGTATACTGTATTGATAGGCTGGTGAGCCGATTTTTGTATTGAGATGTGGTACGGGCCGGAGGGCCGATGTATTTTTGTTGTATGTAAACATTCGGATGGCCGTGGAGGCCCTGATATATATATGAGTATACACCTTCTTGAGATCTAAATGTGGTTTACATGTGTTTTTTCTGTTGATGTTGATGATGTTTAATTCTATCTATATGTTGTGACAGGATATATGAGATGTTTTATGTATGTGTAGCTTGATGTGATATATTCCAATCTAGCACCATGTTAGCTATTTCATTTGTTGTTTGATTCAATTCTCTTGGGATATGTGTAAATGTAATGGAATAAAAATGTCGAGATAATAATCTAACCTGCAGGTATTTGCGAAAAAGGCACGGATCGCGTACACGGTACACATTATTGAGTTGGAGAACGACCAGTTGAGAGTCGAGGAAAATGCTAAGGTGACGAATATGATGATGCTGGGCGTCAGTCAAGAGGCCAATGACAGCAGTGTATTTGTCTTGGTTATTGGTTTCTGGTCCTAAACAGATGCCGCTGGAATGTAGCATTTCATGTGAAGGGGTGTAGTGAGCCCAAGCAACCGAAGCGAGATTTTGTGTCCAACGGCTGGTGCCGTCGGTGTAACCAATGTGGTAAGCTGGTGGAAGATTCATATGTCAATAGCACAAAGGATAGTTTAGATGAGGGAGAAAAAAGATTAAAAACGCTAGAAAAGAAAAGAACCTAAAGTAGCGTGACTACATTTAAGCATAAAATTTCTTGAGGTATAACCCATTGACGGGTTCTTTGAGTGCGAGGCCTTCGGGGGAGGCCAGGATGTATGCGCCTTTGGTGAGGCAATGTTGGATGATGTAAGGGCCATGCCAAAGTGATTCGAATTTGCCATGGCCAAAGGTATCATGGGCGATATCATAGGCCAAGACAAGGTCGCTTTCGTGGAAGGACCGAAGGTTGACATGGCGATCAAAGGTAGCCTTGGATCATTTTTTAGCTGCCTCGTTGTTCTTTAATGAGGATCAACGGTCTTCATCCAGAGACTCCAAGTTCAGCAAGCGTTTCTCCATTGGAGCAGTGTCCAGTAAAAGCTCGATTGCAGTGCGAAGGGTGGGAATTTCGCACTCAATGGGAAGAGTTTCCTCGAACCCATGAACTAAGTGAAATGGCGTGAAACCCGTGGCGGTATTCACTGTCGTTCGATAATCCCATAGCACGGAAAATAACATATGATGCCAATTGGTTTTATGTTTGTTAACCGTGCGTTGTAACATGGTCTTGAGGACTTTGTTCACTGCCTCGACCTATCCGTTTGACTGAGGATAGTATGGTGAGGCAAAATCGTGAGAGAATCCTAACCGAGACGAGAGTTCGACGAAGATCTCATTCTCGAAATGTTTCCCATGATCGGAAACTAGTTGGAGTGGTACTCCGAACCGGGATATGACGTGGTTGAAGAAAAAACGCACTGCAGTGTCAGCGGTGTTGTTGAAGGTGGGCATAACTTCAGCCCATTTGGTGAACTAATCGACAGCGACAACAATGTATTTGTGACCATTGCTGGAGGGGGGATTACAAGTCATAAAGTCAATGCCCCATTTACAAAAGGGGCCTGCAGTAATGACAGGGTGAAGAAGAGTGGGGGGAGCACGGGCTTTGTTGGCATAGAGATGACATTGCTCACATCATTTCACGGCATGAATGCAATCATGAAATAGGGTAGGACAAAAGTAACCGGCCCAGATAATATTTTGAGCTATGGCAATGCCCGAAAGATGGCCCCCACAGGCGTCGCTGTGGCAGTCGTTTAAGACTTTGTCAGCCTCATCAATAGTCAAGCAGCGACGAAGAATTGTGTTGATGCCCTGTCGATATAAGATATCCCCGATGAGGAGATAGCGGGGGGCCTGATGGAGAATGCGCCGACGATCATCTCATGATAGGTGATTACCGAACTTTTGAGTTCATAGGTAGACGAGGAGGTCGCCATACCAAGGATCATCAGAAGCGATGTAAAAGAGATGTTCGTCAGGAAATTCAGTATTGAGGGGGGGACTGGGTGTGTCAGAGGGAAGGACCGTGACAATTTCAGTGAGAACGAGGGCCTTCTTACTCTTGGGTGTTGAGAACTCGAGGTCGTACTCCTGAAGGATAATGATCCAGTGAGCGAATTTGTCGTTAACTTGGCGAAGGCTGAGTAAGTATTGCATAGGGTTGGAATCTGCGACGACCTTGGTGGTGCGAAGTAGAATGTAATTGCGCAATTTCTTGACTGTGAGGATGACTGTGAGAGCTAGCTTCTCTTCATGTTTTTACTTCAAGGGTGGTCCTGAGAGGTTCTTACTGACGTAGTAAATGACATGTTCATGATTTTCATCTCCGAACTGGATGAGGATGCCAGCTACTGATACAGCTGATGCTGATACGTAGAGGATGTAGTCGTGATTGTAGTCAGGTGCACTAATAAAAGGTACATTGGAAAGTGCTGCTTTAAGATCGTCAAATGAATGTTGGGCATGGTTGTCCCAATGAAAAGGGATGTCGTGACGCAGTAAGCGAAGGAAACCATGTGCGCGTATGGCGTAATCAGGAACAAAGCACCTTAGAAAGTTGGCTTTGCCCTGTAGACTCTGCAGTTGTCGTAAATTCTGAGGCAGTGGAATTTCAGTGATAGCTTGGACTTTGAGGGGGTCCACGGTGATACCGTTTTGTGAAATAATGAAAATGAGGAGGCGTCCTGCGGTGACACAGAATACGCACTTGAGAGGGTTCAAGCAGATGTGTTACTGACGACACCGTTGAAAGATGATTCGTAAATCATCTAGGTGTTGGGTACGCTTCTTGGAGCAAGTGGTGAGGTCGTCCAAGTAGGCGAGTATGATTGCATACAGATCATGAAAGATGTATGTCATGGCCCGCTGGAAAGTTGCGCCGATGTTTTTGAGGCCGAAGGGCATGACATGATATGCAAATGTACCCCATGGGGTAATGAATGTGGTTTTGTACTGATCGACTGGGTGGATTTGAATTTGGTTATAGCCAGAGAAACCGTCCATAAAGGAGAGAGCCTCGTGGCCGACACAGTCATCGATAATTTGATCAATGACAGGCGTTGGAAAGTTGTCTTTGGGACATGCATTATTGAGATCGCGAAAGTCGGTGCAAATGCGAATAGAGCCCTGTTTTTTGTCGACGGGTACAGGGTTAGAAACCCATGAAGTATAAGCGATGGGGTAAATGAATCCGGCCGTACGCAATTTGTCAATTTTGGCTTTAATAGCCACGGCCTTGGATGGGTGTAGCAGTCGTTGTTTCTGGCGAACAGGTGTGATGTTGGGCCAGGTGTCGATACGATGTTCCACAATAGATGGGTTGAGGCCAGGCATATCTGTGTATGACCAGGTGAAGATATCCATATATTCTTGGAAGAGGGTTTTATATGCGGCGATTTCCTGAGGAGTGCAAGCAGCTCCAATGATGATTTCTTCGACGATGCCCGGTTTAATGGAAATGTCGATTTTGATGGTGGGGGAAATGTTAGCCAGATTGCCTTCTTCAAAAGCGTCGGGTGCTGGAATAGGATTGTTGAACCAATCGATAGGCCCTGATGGCATAAAGTATTTGGTTTCTACCGTGTAAATGGGATTGTGGCTTGGAGGCATGAGGGCTTCCTGCAGAAGGAAGAGTGCACGATGATGTAGTGTATCCCAGGGAGAGTCCGGGCATTGTAGCTCTTCCAGTATTTCTTCATCGCATTGGAAACGACAGGAATATAATGGATCATGAGGAGTGATCTCAGTGACAGTGTGGTTTCCCCCTGTTGTAGAAACAGAGGAGGTAATGCTATGAGAGGGTGAGGTTCACTCGTCATAAACCATATATTGAGGTATTGAGGGGTACCCATAGTAGTGGGATGGAGAGTCTCCGTAGGGGGATGAGCGGGAGAGTTGGGTAGGTTATGGGGTAAATCCTCGGATATGTCATCTAAGAACCACGGAGGCGTTGGGAGTGCCTCGGGTTCAGTAGAGACGATGTGAATATTCGCTAGTGGCGAAGTAAGGTCAATTATTGTCTCTGCGGGTTGGTGCAGTAGGGCTAATTAACGTTGCCGATATTCGATGATTATCGGACACTGGTATGTAAAATGAGCCAATGAATTGCAAAGAGAGCAAGGGCATCTCATGCATTCATTGACTGAAGTAGTGACATAGCGAATGTCAGTGAGAGGTTTTGTGGATGACGTAGCAAGGCGTGGGTTGTTCTGAAAGTCTTGGCTTATGATAGCTAATGCCTGTCGAAAATGAGGCAGTGCTGGACAATGATGGGTGTAATGGCCATACTCAGAATAGATGGAACACACAAATTTGGTCTTCAACCCTTTACTATTGGAAGGTTGAGAAGTAGTGGTAGTAATGGGTGGTGTGGGGGTTGGATTGGGGGGAATAAAATTTCGTAATTCCAGTAGTGATGGGAAGTTGTTGGTTTGGTGACCCTCTTTGTCACACAATGCGCAAGGTGGTGGGATGCGCGGAGGAAGTGGAGCGGTGGGCTCCTTCTGCTTTCTTCTACCCCCAGCAGTAGCAAGGGGGGTAGGGAGTATGGGGGTAGTGGGGGTAGTGGGAGTGAGGACAGGAATCGTCATGGGGAGTCCTGCCTGTGGGCGAGGGACCATCTCAGGTGGATGTAAGTACCACACTGGGATTGCTAACACCATATTGGGTAGTGTGAGCATTGCAGCTACCTGGAAAGATTCTATACCGGGTGGAGGGTAAAAGAAGGGAATTTGAGTGAGGGGTCGGGGAACTATTTCCCAAATGGGACTAGGCCCTTGAGGGGATGTGGATTTGTGAATTGTGGGTGTCGATGAATGCGCAGGAGGCTCCTGTGGGAGTGGTGCTACAACTGTTGAGACGTCAGGAATGACTGAATCCTCCTAAGGAGGATGAGTATCCTCCTATTGAGTTTCGTTAGATGAGATGACGCATACTTGACCGGGGGGAAGGAGTGGTGGTGCTCCATGGTATGTTCCTAATAAGGATGGATCTTTGAAAATACCAGGACCCATCTCAACGAGTTGATATACGTCGTTGTTGGTGTGAATGAGAGGAAGAATATTATCGAGACTGGCAGGTGGGTTTGGCTCGTAATGTGAGACTTGGTCAATGGTTACAATCTTTCCATTGTGGGGGAACATGATTGTCCGAAAGACGGATGATGCCACTGCCTTCATAGCATACATGTAGGTACGGCCAAACAAGATATTGTAATCGATTTGGGCGTCGATAACTTCAATGTCAATGAGAATGTTTTTTCCCCCGAGTTCTACGGGGACATTTTGGAAGAGCCCTTCAGGGGACGATGGTCTCCTGTCATAAGCTCGCAATGTGATGGCAGAGGGTAAGAGGTCCGGGGAACCAAGTTTCTGCCATACTGTTTTGGACATGATGCAGGTAGATGCCCCTTCATCGATGATACACCGATGGACGGTGATGTTCCGTATTTTGACTGGTATTTGAATAGCAACTGCGGTGGGAAGATGAGGTTCGCAGCTATCAAGGTCAAAAGTGATGAGTCGAGTATCGACCGGGTCGACTGCCCCCAAGGCGGAAAGTAGTGATTTCCGCTGAGTGGGACAAGTCTAGAGTACTTCCAAAACTGACATGGCAGCCGGGGATTGTGCCAAGTCGTCTACCAAGCTGTAGTTATGTGCTGCCCTAGCCTGTGGGTTGTGAACATTCCTGCGCAAGGGGATGCGATGGATGCGTAATGGTGGTTCGGCAGAAGGGCGAGGGATCATCAAAGGGGGTCTCGTCGGTGTGGGGTTTGTTTCAGCGGAGATGGGAGTAGACTCAGTTGTTGTAGGATACTGACAATTGCGTGTTTGCAAAAGAATTTCTTCCTCACTGGTGAGGAGAATTGTCCGCTCTACTGGATTGTTGGGATTATGGTATTGGCCCACCTGAGGTGGGGGATGTTGTGTGTCCTGCTGGGTGTTTATGACACCTTGATGTGGGATAGGATTTTGCAGTATGACGGGAGGGGGTTGTTGTGCATATTGTTGTTGTGCCTGCTGTGGGGCAGGTTGCACAGGAGAAGGGGGAATACTCCCAGAGTCTTTCAACCGTTTGAAATCAGCGATCTGGGGGAAATGGTGGGTGTAATGACTGTACATGCCACAAAGAGCACAATGGTGGATGGTTTTAACAGTATTCCTCCCTTGGAATTTGTTTTTATTTCCCCCCTGGGGGTTTTGGTTCCCTTGGTTCTGATTTCCCCCAGTGGGTGGATGTTGTGGTGGTCGATTCCTGCCTTGACCAGGATTGTTGTTATTCTTGTTCCTTCCTTTCTTCTTGGCATTGTTTGAAGGGTGAGTTGGGTTGGCTGTGTTCAACTGTTCAAAATTTTGGTATTGTTGAGCAACAGAGGGTTGAACAAAGTTTACCCCCGCATGAGGATGTGGGGGAGCCATGGGTTGTGGAGGACCAGGAAAGGGAAAGTATGGATTTTGCGGTGGTGCGGCTCCATAAGGTGCATAGGAAGGAGTGGTGCTTTCACTATTACTATAATGTGATGTTGAGGGGGTACCACTGTTTGAGCGAATAGGTGGATGTATGGGAGGTGTCGGTGGTGGTCCACTAATGGGTGGAGGTATAGCAACAGGGTATGGTTGTTGATAAGGGGGTGGGGGGTAGTAAGAAGTGCCCCCATATGCCGGCGGGTATTGAAGTGTTCCATACATCGGTGGTGGTTGGGGTTGTGGACCATGGTGTGTGGTGGCACCTATTAGTCCATCTGCTGAGTGAGACATCCCAGGTTTGTCCTGGCCAAATGGCACAGGTTTTGGAAGATCAGGAAGTACTGTGTACAAGTATCCTGACTGTGCACAAATGAGGTCATATTGTTGAGCCTTGCTGATGGCTTCCTCGTCAGATTGTGGGAAGGTAGAAGCTACATCTTTACCAAGGAGAGCGACAAGTGATCTAAGAAACCAGTCAAGGCATTGTTGTTTGGTGGTTTCTTCTTTACACAAACTACATCGCCTACGCCACTCATGAATGTGGTCAGCAATGTGGGTGGCTGAGGACTGTTTGAAATTAGACAATAGTTCTAGACCATTGTCATGGCGGATGGGTAATTGGAAGAAAGTTAAGAATGCTTTGGCCAGGGATTCAAAGGTCGTATGGGACCCTGATTTTTATTCAACATACCATTTGGCTGACGGGCCAGTGAGTGTGCGTTGAAAAAGTCGCAATCTGACGGAATCATGCATAATGCTATTGGAAGAACACCATAGATGAAAGGTCATGACATGATTGGTCGGGTCATCCCCTGCCTTCCCTTCAAACTTTGGTATGTCTGAAGGAAGTTTGGTTGGCATTGCAGGCCATGTGGCATCATGCAATATGGGATCATTGGTGAGCTTGGTGAGATCTGGAATGTTGAGAGAGGCCAAGTATGGCATCTGTAGTGGGGTAGGAATGTTAGTTCCAGCCATGGTGTGTTGTGAACTTGACCCTTGATGGGGACTAGGTGGGTTGGTTCTCCCTCCTTGGGAGGAAGTGGGTCCCCCGCTTCTGTGCAAAGGAGAGCGAGTGACTACGTGACCTTGGGAAGTGGACCCAAGTAATGTAGATCCAAGCAAAGCTGATCCTAATATGGTAGCATTCACAGGAGTGTGTGAAGGAGGTACCGATGATCGAGTACAACCAGATACTCCCCCTAAAATAGGAGGAAGGTTGAGCAAGCATCGCGAACGACGGGGGTTCTGGGGTTCCCCTATGATGTCAGACTAATTGTGTGAAATGTGTGCGGCAAGTGGTGAGAGAAATATAGAACCAAGAGTCTTTGTTGTGACTATTTTTACACAATATATATATCAAAGTCAAACTGTAATTAGATGTGTATCATACATAAATGAGAAAGAAACATATATGTGGGTAAGAGGGTTTTGTCTGCATGGGGGAATCAAAAAGAAAGAAAATGTTCGTGTCCTAGAAGACGTAACATCCTTCCTCTCAAATAGCACTGGACCTTCCAATAGTACTCAATAGTGGGGTCTGAAGTCACCGGAAGAGAAACTAGTGAAGGATGAAATAATTGATTATAATGAGGGGTAGAGGGGGAAATATCCCGAAAGAGCTGGCGATACTTCCCAATAGCCACAAAAAATCCAATCAAGGTGCGATTGCAGCCCACAATCACCACCTGGGTAGATGTCCTAAAATTGGTCACTAGGTACCTCGGTCCAAGCGCGGCATTTAGATTTTCGGCCTAAGAAATGGGTCACGAGCTGGATCCCGTCCAAGAGGTGGGTGCCTCAAGGGGGGATGCACAGAACAACCGGACCTCAGCCTTCAACCCTTCACGGGTATCTCCCTGCCTTATGGTGATTGGAACGTTGGACTTGGAGGATTTGAAAGTTCCCTATTCATCAACTTCTATGTTTGAAATTGTGAGAACCAGATAACGGGGGGTTATTTGGATGCCTACCCCCGAAATCCTACCTAGACTAAA